>JAUTXW010000759.1:0-22500 GCA_030620095.1 Kuschelorhynchus macadamiae | reverse complement strand
GCAATTTTTTATCTCTTGGTAATTTTGAGTTGAACGCACGGTTTTCGTTTTGACTTGACTGAAGTTCAAGAAATCAAATTTGCTTATGAATAACTAATACCCAAAGATTTCAAAATTATTATTTGAACTTATAATTTTTTAACACGAAACTATAAAATACTATTAGTTCATCAATAAAGAAAGATTACTAATAATAATTATTATTGTAGTAGGCTTTGGCTGTCAGAATTAATACTTCTCTTGTAATTTAATTTGACAGTTCAGCTTTCAGTTTGGTTTAATTAATTTTGTGTTCTAAATATCTGATATATCTGAGAAAAGAAATGGTTGAGTTTACCAATGAAGAGTTGGCAGACATGCATTACATGTATGGTTTGGCTGATGGCTGTTCACCGGAAGCTAGGCGATTATATCAATAGCGCTTTCCTGGTAGAGTCATACCAGATAGGCGAATATTTGCAAATGTGCATAGAAGGTTGACTGAAACAGGTACATTCAAGCTAAATAATCAATTAAAAGGGGCCCATCGGACTGTAAGAACTCCAGAAATTGAAGAGGCAGTATTAAATTCCATAGATGAAAATCCTGACCTGAGTACTAGGAAAATTGGAATTAACCTAAATATTTCGCACATCCTAGTTTGGAGAATTCTACATGATTTTTTTTATACCCATCACATTCAACGAGTCAAGCCTTACTTCCCCGAGATCTTCCTTTCCGAGTTAATTTTTGTGAATGGTTTTTGGAAAAAATTGCGCGTAATCCCTTATTTGATCGCGAAATAATGTTCACAGATGAAGCCAACTTCTCCAGGAACGCTATCAGAAACTTCCATAATAATCATATCTGGGCCGATGAGAACCCCCATGCCATTGTAGAACATCATCATCAAGAGCAATTCTCTGTAAATGTTTGGGCTGGCATTATCGAAAATCACCTAATTGGACCTTTTTTCCTCCCAGAAAGACTAAATGGCCATAATTATCGCCGGTTTCTTGAGAACGATTTGCCGATATTGTTAGAAGATATACCAATTCTGATTAGAAACAGAATGTGGTTCATGCACAATGGAGCGCCCGCTCACTTTAGTATTGAAGCCAGAGAATATTTGAACCGCACATTTAACAACAGATGGGTAGGTCGTGGCGGACCCTAACCATGGCCCCCTAGGTCCCCAGACCTAAATAGTTTGGATTTTTTTCTATGGGGACATCGTAAATCTTTAGTTTACCGCACCCCAGTAAACACTGTAGAGGAGCTGAAGGATCGTATAAGAGATTCTTGCGATATTATCAGAAACACCGAGGGTATCCTTCAAAGAGTTCGCGACAACATGAGGAAAAGGGCTGAAGCGTGTATTCTCTAAGGTGGTGGGCATTTTCAACAACTTATCTAATTTTTTCTTCTATTTTGTTTCACAAAGTGTGCTGTCAATTTTTTAAAACCTAATTATTTTTGTTGAAATTATTAATTATGTACCTAGTTGTATTAGTATAGTTTTGTAAATAACTTGTTATTGTTGAAGAATGTCATATTATTTTAATAAAATTTATAAAAAGTATTTATGAAGGAAGAGACTTCTGAAAAACATTGACATGGTGGTCCTAGATTGGTGGCTGAAGACTACATACTATTATCTACAAATATCTCTCACTAAGATAAAGCGATTTCTGATTTTAATAAGAATGGACATAGTAATTACTTTCACGCCACTGATTTTTCTAAAATAAAGCATTTTTATTGATTCATTTGTTGGTTTTTGAAAACTTTTAGTATTTATTGTCGACAAAATTTGATTTCTCGAGTTTAATACAATAATATTCCTCTGCATGCATGGTGATATCCGTCTTATGACCAGGATTGTTTGAACCATGCAGAGAAACGGTTTTATTTTTTAAAACGAAAACCGTGCGTCCAACACAAAATTAACAAGGGATCAAACTTGCTTAAAAATAAATGGGAATTTCAAAAATAATTTTTATTTAAAAAAAATCAGTGACGTACCATCAATATCTGGGAAAATATGCAGGACGCCACTGGTGGAAATTAAAAAAATGTTCTACATCAAAAAATTCGACTAGATGCATAGTACCTCTATACCAAATTTCATAACAATATCTAGAGTGGTATTCGAGATATTATTGAAAAATTATGAAATTATTGAAAGTTTAACACCCTGTATCTGTATCTATATATATATATATATATATATATATATATATATATCTATATATATAAATATATATATATATATATATATATATATATATATATATATATATATATATATATATATATATATATATATATATATAAGTTAAAGTTAGAACACAAGTGCTTAGTAAGAAAAATAAATACCTCTTTTTGAGAAAATATTTTACAAACTTTATTTTATTTCTTAATAAATATAAATTGAAGATTCTTAATTGGTTTGTTGATTTACTTAAAATGTTTTGAATTCACGGTTTATATATTTTTTACACTATTTAATTTATGTTTATTTTTTTTATGTTTCTTAATCTAATTAGAATCAAAAACCCAACCCAAATAAGATGTACCGGATGAGTCAACGATTGGGAAAAGTAAATTTACGTCGGACAGGTAAAATCTGGAAACAAACTGTTTATGCTGTGGGATATATATGTAAGTCGTGTTCATTTTAAAAATATTTTAAATTATTTAAAACTAAAAGTTGTATTTTTTTAAATGGGACATCCTATATTTGACTTGACTTTTAAATTCTACATAAAATTCTAACACTTTTTTGTATAACATGGTATATGGCTAAAATTGATACTTTCTTAAATGTTTGGCTTTAAACGAAAAAAAAAAAAATATAAATTTGATGCACATCTGTGATTAGCAATATAACGCTTAGTTGTGCCACTAAAAATAAAATATTCTGCTTCTGCACAAAATAGGCATGGAATAAAGGACTGCTTTCGTAATATTGAAGATTTTACATACAGGATGTCCAAATTTAAACGCTCAACTTTAACATATTTAAACCAATTTATTTCATTGGATCCATATTATAGGTCCGTATTTTTTTAATGAACCACTTAATGGACAAAGATATTTAGATTTTTTGAACGTTGAGTTGCCTATTCTTCTCAGACCACTCAGCATAGAAGAAAGAAGAGATATGTGGCTGCAGCAAGACAGTGCACCTGCTCATTACCATCGGGACGTTCGTGAATTTTTGGACGCTAATTTTAATCAAAAATGGATTGGTCGTAGCGGTTTTATCGAATGGCCACCCAGATATTGCGATATAGCTCTATTAGATTTTTTCTTGTGTGGTTATATTAAAGATCGTGTTTACACCCAACCACCTACAGCAAGGGAGAACATGCAGGAACGAATCAGGGATGTATGCGCCACTATATCACCAGACATGTTAGTTAAAACTAGGCAAAATATTATCAAAAGGTTCAACATGTGTACAACATGCTTTATGCTTTGAAATGTAAGATACATTCCAAAAACATAATATTGTCTAAAAAGTCCAGAAATGGCCCTACTCGCCTTATCATTGGGTTACAAAACTTAACACGGATTTTAAAATCTTCAGTGTGTAACTCTTGGTTTAATGTAATATGAAATGGATGATATTTATATTTTCTTGTAGTATTGCTTAGAGTAGATTCTCATGTTAAAATCTTAAGATTATTAGATCATTTTTTTGTAACAATTTTATTAACAAATTATTATATTATCTAAATTTTCATTGGATTAACTTTAGATAATAAACTATTGTATTCATATTAAATATTTTTGTTTTACTGACAGCTACTATGGCTACTTTGATCGAGTTCTTAATTTTCTAAATTACGCAAAAAAGGGAATCTTAAAATATTTCGAAAACTATAGAAGATAGATATATAATATATGTAATAAAAGTTGTAGATTTTTTTATGCTTAAAAAGAATAAATAAAAATATACAGGGGGTTCCATTTAAAAAAAACTGAAATAAATTGGTTTAAATATGTTAAAGTTGAGCGTTTAAATTTGGACATCCTGTATGTAAAATCTTCAATATTACGAAAGCAGTCCTTTATTCCATGCCTATTTTGTGCAGAAGCAGAATATTTTATTTTTAGTGGCACAACTAGGCGTTATATTGCTAATCACAGATGTGCATCAAATTTATATTTTTTTTTTCGTTTAAAGCCAAATATTTAAGAAAGTATCAATTTTAGCCATATAACATGTTACATAAAAAAGTGTTAGAATTTTATGTAGAATATAAAAATAAAGTCAAATATAATCAATAAATCATTTAAAAAAATACAACTTTTAGTAGCCCTTCTTTTTTGGCGCACCCCGTATAATTCAAAATATTTTTAGAATGAGCGCGATTTACATATGTGTTTCATAGCGTAGCATAAACAGTTTGTTTCCAAATTGTACCTGTTCGACGTAAATTTACTTTTTTCAATTGTTGACTCACCCGGTACTATTTAGATTGAAATTATTATAGCTAACAGGAATTATGTTGTTGTTAATTCTAGTATAAGTGTAATAATGATTAACTCTTCTGTCCAAAAATTTCAAAACTATATACAAAGTTTTTATGTTGTATATTTCATTTGTAACTGGTAATTCTGATGGATATAATCTATTTTTATTATAAATTATTTTTATTTGAAAGATAGGTAATGTGAGATAACCGTTTCAAAAATTGATCAATAATTATTCGAAGATATTTGGATTGAGTGACTTCTTTTATTAGATCATTATAGCGTCATTTATGTCTATAGCCTATTCAAATTCAAGATAGACCGCATGTAAAAAAGTTACTATGTGGGCAATATGCCCTTAAAAAAAGGTGGCTGATTATATGTTATTAATAAATTTTTAAAGGAGTATTGCACGCACATGCAGTCTATCTTGAATTTTAATAGATTTTAGAAACAGAAGACTATTGATACAGACAAAGTATAAAATGGGATCAAGAAGAGTGCCCTAAGGTACTGCCAGCTTTGTTACTTAATGTATTGCTGATTTTTGGTGCTTGATATCTATCTTTGAGATAGCTCTGAAATAATTTTCATACCATTCCCAACTTCACAATGCAATAGGACATTAAGAAGCTTATCATGAGAAACCATGACAAACACCTTGGCTTGGTCACCAAATAATATCCGGACATCTAATACTATTAAGTGGCTAGTAATTTATAAGAACCTTTAAACACGTGTTTACTGTTGTCCAAATTTGTTTTGGCTGACACCCCAAAGAATAATTATTTTTAATTTTGAAGCGTCCATAGCGTTATTATTTTCATTTTTTTATCCTGCTCCATGGTGTATATGATTTGATTTTATTCTTGCTAGCCCTATTTGTAGGTACTCATTTCCTTAACCATACTAACAAATATTTTTAGACAGAATGTCTATGTTTGACCAAACTTTCTATAATTTTGAAAATCATCCCAATGATTTAAAATACCCCATAAATCCCACACATAACTTGCATGTTTACTTACCTAAGATAGCAGTCAACATAATTTGGATGTTCCTTCAGAATATCTTTGTAAAGTTTCTCTGATTTATCAAATAGACACAAGGCCTCATTAAGTCTAGCCAGATTATAAGTTATAGTAACAGAGATTATATTATAATATTGTGGATCATGTTGGGCTTCAGACTTTGCACGTTCTAAGGCTTCTTCTAATGTTTTCTTAGCTTCTTCTAAGTTACCTGTTCTACAAAAAACATTTAACTGTAACCATCAAATTATTCTTACATTCAGTCTGTTAAGAAAAAGCCCTATAATATCTGAAACAATATTCATATTGATATAATTAGATATCAACATATGGGAATTCTATTTAAGTATTGAAAAACAAGACCGACAAAAAGTTGGTGCATCGGCAAACTATAGAAGTTAGTTGTATTAAAAGTTCAAAAGCATAATGAGGCTTAGGTGTTGTGGCTCTAATGACCTCATGACCTACAGAAATGCAGAAATAATAATAGTAATATTTGAAAAAATATCATAGTAGTATTAACAGTAAGAATAATTTTCAGCTCTACTTAGATTCTTAATACAGCGAGGCAGTAGTCAAAAATGTATATAACATTATTTCCATAAAGACCTAGTAATCGAATTTATATTACCAGTTTGAAGAAGCTAAGATTCCAATACGAAAATTATTAGTTTTACTTACCTGTAATGCAGGGCCGCAACGTTATTTAATATTTCAGTGGGTATTTCTGCCTGTACATCTTTCTTCAAAATATTTATTGCCGTTCCATATGCATTTAATGATCCCTGTAAATCCGACTGTTCTAATATCTGTGCCAATTCAATCCACGCCTCTATATCATCAGGAAATTGTTCTGTAACTTTTTTTAAATGGTTTTTTGCAATATCTCGTTTTGACTGAGATGTTGAATTTGCATACAATGATCCCAAAATTTTCATGGTTTCATAATTTCCAGGCTGGGCTTTTAACACCTTTTCAAAACATTGTGCAGCATTTTCAGTATCCCCTCTATAAATATACATTTGCCCCAAACCAAAATGGGGTAATACAAAAGCAACTGGTGCGAATTGTGTGGCTTGGTAGTAATACTGGAAAGCCTGATCATAATCACCCTGAACATGAAAAGCTCTTGCAAGTTGATAACAACTTTCAGCTCTCATGGCTTCATTTTCTGTGTTATGAAACGCATGCAAAGCAAGATGTTGAACTTTACTATAATCCTTTTTGAAGAAAAAATGATTTGCCAGATGATTTAAAACCATAGGATTCGACGAATCTATGGTATAAGCTTTAGATAACATTTGTACTCCATTTCGTATTGACTCTGGTTGTTGCTTATTTAACTTTAAAATAGCCAAGCCTACTAAAGCACCTACACATTTAGGATCCAATTCTAAAGCCCTCTCAAATGCTAAACGTGCTTTATCTTGATTATTCAATTTCATAAAACAATGGCCCATACCTAAAAACGAATTTAAGTCTTACTTTGGCGTGGGCGTTATAAAAAATAGATTTCATCATAATGTAATTTATACTGATTATCATATTTTCATTACACTTTTTATTTTAAGTGATTTGTGCTGGTGGTATGTCAAAATACAAAATCGTCAAATCAGCCAATTTATGAAAACATGTATATGCTATAAATAAATGTTGCCATCACTAAAAAAGTTAAGTACATAGCAGGTTTTCTGACTTCGTAGTGAAAAATAATAGAAAATATGTCTGAATACTTTAGTTCACTGAAACAAATAGCTGGGCAAGTGCACAAAAAACACAGTCTTTGGAAAAATAGGAAATGTTACCAAAAATGGTTCAAAATATATCAAAATGATACAGGACAAAGAAAGTAACTTATTATATAATTATTTCAATATTCAAAATTTGCTAATTCTATTTTGACCTATTTTTTCTGACCACTCTTTTGTATAATAGATTATTTTATTGAAACAAGAGTATAAAAAGTGTTGTATAAAGATTGTCTCTGCTTATTATACAGAGTGTTATATACAATCCCAAGTTTTTAATTAGATTATTTAGTCCCACCCAGTGTTTCTCTCCCAATTTTTTCGTTATTTTTCTATCTAAATGGAAAGAATTATTTTTTTGAAATAAAAATTTTGAAGTTCTTTTATTAAGACTGAGAAAAAGGGTAAAGAACAATTATAACTAGAATACAAGTTTTTCATTTGTGTGCATATATATATATATATATATATATATATATATATATATATATATATATATATATATATATATATATATATATATAGAGAAACAGAAATTTCCATTTCTGTGCGGTTCTTGGTCGTAAAAAGTTATATAAAACGAAACCAGTAACGGTAAGGATTACTCCTTCACCATTTTGCCGGGAATCGACCAAAACATGACGCTATGTTTGTTTCCAGGGCCAAGGTGCCAATCTGCTACCGTGGTATCTGCCCCGGCAAGGCTCATCAGGCAGTTTCCTTGGGGGTATCGTAATACCGATACAAAATGGTGAAGGAGTAATCCTTACCGTTACTGGTTTCGTTTTATATATATATATATATATATATATATATATATATATGTGTGTGTGTGTGTGTAGTATGGTGATCTAAATAGTTAGTTAGTTATAAGGTCTTTATTTTCCATAATTAGAACACACATCAAAAATATAACACAACTTGTGGAAAAAGGCCGAAGATCAGGTGAGCCTCCCTAAGAAAGATGTCTGTTTTTCATCTTAAACATAGGATATAGAGTAACAAAATAATTTTTATGGTATGATTAAAATTAGCCATTTATGATTCATTCTTTTGTAATAATATAGGGAAAACAAAAAGTAGAAATAAAATATTTACATTGGGCATTATATTAAGTGGGGTTTTATTTCTGAGTATGTTGGGAATGATGGTGGTCATGCATTTGACATGTTCCTGGAGGTTTTGACAAATGGAATCGAGCGTTTCTTTCCAATAAAGAAGTTTAACATTAAACCAAACCGATGCACAGTGCAATGGTTCGATGCCACTGTGAGGCAAATGAGAGAAACTGTAAGGCTTTTAACTGAAATGCAACAAAACGGACCATCTAATTTTTTAAAAGACTACCTAAAAGCATACAAAAAGGAATATAAAACCTGCATATATCAAAAAAAGAAAGCAGCATACTCTCAATATATAATGAGCTCTTCTAATATTGTCAGATCCTCTTGGAGGGTTGTGCATGACATCAGGGGTAGTGTTATATTGGATTCAGGGGAGGGGCCACTATCAGCACAGGATTTAAATAACTTTTTTGCTTCGATTGCTAATACCATATTGAGGGACTTGCAGCAGCCAATAAGAAGGTACACTGACTACATGACAGATGTGGGCAATCATCCTGCATTTGAATTCAGGGAAGTAAGTTATATTCAAGTAACAGAGGTAATTGATTCTCTTAAAAATAAGCCTAGTAGGGACATTTACAATATGAATGTTTTATTACTTAAAAAAATAAAAAACTTGATAATTATTCCATTGACAAAGCTTATTAATGCTTGTATCAGTGTAGGTTGTTTCCCTTCATATATTTTTCAACATGGCGGGCGAAAGGTCGGCTTCATCGACCGATCCGCGAAAACCGAGAAAATCTTGCGCCCATTGCAAAAAAGACGTGGTTTTGGAAGCAAAATGTGTAAAGTGCGAGTTGAGTTTCCACCCGGCATGTTTGAGACAGGCCGCGGGGTCCAAAAATCCCACTTGTGCACATCAAGAGGAAACAAACGATCCGATAACCTCAAAAGCTGATGGTCAGGAAGAGGAAATAAATCCTCTTAAGTCAGTTGTAGAAGAAATAATGGTAAGAATTATGTCCTTGGAAGAAAATGAAGTTAAACTGAAGGAGAAAATAGCCGAATTGGAAGGAAAAGTGAAAAATCTAGAATCGGAAAAAAAAGGTAAACAAAAAACTACCGGGAATCCTACCGGACAATCTGGCAATAATGCAGCATCAGCTGCGTGGCCGAGTCAAAAGGCCGAAAATAGTTCTAACGTACCACGCCACGGGAAACGTGAAACTAGCAACGAAGATAAATTGACAGGCGACGCACGCCCGACAAAACGTCAACGTCAGCCTGAAAAAAATGAAAGAGATGAAATAGTCAAAAATAATTCTCAAATTTCTCAGACAAGATCAATACAAAAAGAAGAAACTTCATTGGAAATATCAAAACCAAACCCCGACTGGGCAGAAGACAAATCCACTGGCGAAGATGCAGAATGGAATTTAGTGAAACGAAGATCTCGAATCCGGCGCCCCGAACCTACGAAAGGTACCAAAGAAAATGTCACACAACTGATAGTGGCAAATCCAAAATCCCAGGCATGGATTTTCGTGTCTGGTTTCGATCCAAATACAAATGAAGAGCAAATCCAAAAATACCTACAAGACAACATGATAAACGGCTGTTCGAGTTATAAAATGCGAACTAGAAAGGATAAATATAAGAGTTCTTTTAAACTACGAGTGCCAAATACCGACAAAGATAGGGTCATGAACGCCGAATTTTGGCCAAACGGCATAGTAATAAACCATTTTTTGAACATTCAGAGGCGCCAGAATCACCAGAAGGCGGAACCGGTTTAGGCATCATACATCAAAATGTATGCTCACTACGAAACAAAATAGGTGAGATTGAGTTTTCTCTACACCAGAATAATAAGTATGATGTACTGTGCATCAGTGAACATTTTATGGACAATGATGAGATTGAAGCTCTGCATATTGAAAATTACAAGATCTCATCCTTTTACACCAGGAAACAACATGCCCATGGTGGTGTCGCTATTTGGTTAAAACAAGACATGGACTTCGAAGAGAAGAAAGACATCAATGAGCTGTCAATTGAGATGTGCTGTGAAGTGGCTGCGGTAAAAATAAAAAATGTAAATATAATCATAATTGTGATATATCGTCCTCCAGGCGGAGATTTTAAATTGTTTTTAGACCAAATGAACTTAATTTTAGGACAATGTGTTAGTTATAAATATGTAGTCATCACAGGCGATTTTAACATACATTTTAATCTAGGTTTAAGTAAAAGAACAACTGATTTTGTAGATTTGTTAAATTCTTTTGGTTTTAGTCAACAAATTTATGGAAACACCAGGCAAGATGCCTGTATTGATAATATCTTTGTAAATTTTAAAGACATTTTAGACTTTAGGACAGACATTGTGGATATGATGGTTTCAGATCACTTGGCAGTGGACATAAGCATTGAATGTATCCCAAGTCAGTCAAACACACCAGCTCAGGTAGGCTACAAACATCGACCCATAACAGAATCAGGTATAAACGATATGTTTCAACAATTAGATAATATTGACTATAATAAGCTGATAAATCGTGGTACAGTTAACGAAAACCGGGATTCTTTTATGAGTCTTTTTTTGAAAGTATATAGAGAATCATTTCCTTTAAAGAAAAAATATAAACTTAAAGAACAGAACGTAACATGGTATAATGCAAATCTGGTTAGAATTAGGGAACAATTAAAGTTCTTAAATGATCTATTCAATATGTATAAAACTCCTCAAATCGCTCTTCAAAGAAATAAATTGCGTAGTCACTATCGAAAAGAAATAAACAATGCAAAAAAAATAGCAAATTCAAACTTTATAAACAACTCTGATAACAAAATTCGAGCTGCCTGGCAGGTGGTAAATCAGCGAAGGGTGACGTCAGACCTTGGGAGCACTTTGCTTTCAGCCAACGATCTCAATAGCTTTTTCACAACTGTTGCGGAGACCCTGCTGAGTGGACTGCCTGTTTCTCTGATTGATGCGGAGAGTTATCTGCGGAGAGGGAACCTGCGTCCACCGGAGGATGGGTTTTCTTTCAGAGAGGTGACTTTCAATGAGGTAAGACATGTTTTTGGAGAACTGAAAAATAAGCAAAGTAGGGATATTCACGGCTTTAGTATGTATCTCATAAAAAAACTAAAGGAACCACTCATTATTCCTATCACAAAACTAATAAATCAGTGTATTAGACAGGGTATATTTCCAGCATGTTTTAAGGAATCCAAGGTCATTCCTATTTTCAAGAAGGGCGACAGGGGTGAAGCTGGAAACTATAGACCGGTCGCTTTGGTCCCGACATTCTCAAAAATCTTCGAATATATTTTAAAACAACAACTCTATGAGTACTTTGAAAAAAATAATCTATTTACACAGTTTCAGCATGGTTTTAGGAGAGCAAAATCAACAACATCGGCGATAAACATGTTATTGGAGTATGTGGTCGAGGGATTCGAAGGGGGTGATTATGTGGGATCTACCTTCTGTGATCTCTCGAAGGCCTTCGACTGCATACCTCATGACATTCTCCTTGCTAAACTTGCTTTCTACGGCGTTGACGAGAGTAGCCTGCAGCTTATGGCGAGCTATCTGGAAGATCGAACTCAAAGGACTCTCTATGGTGGGGACTACTCTGCTGCAGCACCTGTGTCACACGGTGTTCCGCAGGGTTCAATCTTAGGTCCTCTATTGTTCATCATTTACATCAATGACGTGGTGTCGTCGACAAACGGAAATCTAATTCTGTACGCTGACGACACCACAGCATTGTGTAGAAGTAAAGATACCATCTCCCTGAGAGTCAGCATGCAGATTAACAACTCGGACCTAGCAGACTGGTTTCTAGCGAACAGGCTAAACCTGAATGACAGTAAAACCGAAAATCTGTGTTTTGCCCTGAGGAACTATGTGGAAGAAAATAATATTAAATTAAAAAATCAAAAAAATAATCCAATAAAATTCCTAGGTATATATTTGGACAGTGGATTAGTGTTCGAAGCACATATCGACTGCGTTGCAAAGGGGGTCTCTCGCTCTATATATCTACTTAAGGGATTAAAAAACACCGTTGACAAAACCGTGATACTAATGGTGTACCATGCCCTGGTACAATCCACTTGCAATTATGCGCTCATGGCCTGGGGGCACGCTCCGCAGGCGGCTCGAATTTTTAAACTTCAGAGAAGAGCTATAAGAGTAGTTGAGGGTCTAGATTTTAGAGCTGATGTAAGGGATGTGTTTGAGAGACTAAGGATTTTAACACTACCCTGTAGATATATTTTAGATTGTATTATACATGTAAAGAGAAATCTGAGAAATTATAACTTATGTAACGAGCATCATGAACATAATACCCGTAAGAACAGTGATATTAATATAAAATACCATAGATTAAAGAGGGCCTGTATTGGCACCCGATACTACGGACCTCTATTCTATAACAAACTGCCTAATAATATCAGGGATAAAAATGAAAAACAATTTATTACAGATGTAAAACAATATTTATTATCAAATGCATTTTACAGTGTGGAAGAGTTTTTGAAACATGATATAGCATAAGGTTTTATTTGTAACTGTAGGATTTATTTTTACGTAAATAGGTAGTTGTAATCACTGCCAAGGCTTATTTGTATTCTGTGATGACGTATGTAAGAATACTATTGTATTTGTTTGACATAAATAAAATTTACTTTACTTTACTTTACATGTTTGAAAAGGGCTAGGGTTGTCCCTGTGTTCAAAAAGGGTGACAAAAGCGACATGGGAAACTATCGACCGATATCTCTTGTCCCAGTTCTCTCAAAGATTTTTGAAAGATTGTTAAAGGATCAACTTTACCATTACTTTCATACTTATGATCCCTTCTCCAGCAGTCAGTTTGGTTTCAGGGCAAATAGATCAACATCTCTGGCGGTCCTGGACCTCATAGAATACATAGCAGGTGCTTTCGAGAGGGGTGAGTATGTTAGCACAACATATTGTGACCTCTCGAAGGCCTTTGACTGTGTTTCTCATGACTTTCTATTGGATAAACTTAAGTATTATGGAGTGGGGGGCTGTCTCACTGATCGGCAACTACCTAGAGGGCAGGAAGCAAATCACTGCATATAGAGGTCAGCATTCCTCAGAGGCAACGGTTCATTATGGGGTACCGCAGGGCTCTGTTTTAGGGCCACTGCTTTTTCTTATATACATTAATGACATAGGCAACTCAGTTCCTCTCTCTAAGTTAACACTTTTTGCGGATGATACCTCTATCTCTGAGTGTGATGTATCAATTGACATGCTGAATGAAAGAACGAACGATAATGTAAGTGAGTTGAGAGACTGGTTCTTCGCCAACAGGCTTGCATTGAATGAGGCAAAAACTGAAAGGATTACCTTTGGGCTAAGACAGGTGGATAAAGAGAATACAGAGGAGATAAAATTTTTGGGGATATACTTGGACCCATCTTTGAGGTTTGACAGACATGTTCGGCGCATGGCTGAGCGTCTTTCAAAAAGCATATTTCTTTTAAAAAACCTAAAATCTGTTTTGCTTCAACATTGTCTCCTTCAGGCATTTCATGGAGTCTTCCAATCCATTGCTTGCTATGGGATATTGGCCTGGGGATACTCCGCTCATGCGAGCAGGGTCTTTGGTCTTCAGAGAGGGGCTGTCAGAGTGTTAGCCGGACTTCCTCATAGAGCTGACACTAAATCCACATTTAAACTGCTTAAAATTATGACCATACCTTATCGATATATATATGAATGTATTCTTTTTGCATACAACAATAGAACCCGCTATGACCTTAATTATGACCATCATGATTATAATACAGGCAGGGTAATTTCATAAGACTTGAATACCATCGGTCGGAAAGATCAAGGATTTCCACAAATTACTACAGCCCAAAATGTTTTAACAAACTACCACTAGAAATAAAAGACTTACCAGTGAACCAATTTAAAACTAAGATTAAGCTGATTCTTATAAATAATGTTTTCTTCAGTATGCAAGAGCTCATGGATTCTATTTTATTAACTAACACCAAGAAGCACACTGAATGTATTTTCCTGCCTAATAAGCTCAGTGTATTCTGAATATTGTTATGGCCTATACCATATGATTTGGCTAGTTTTTTATTAGTAGATTTTAACTGAGTATTTTTGTATTGTATATGTATTTTTAGTATATTTTTAGACCATTTTATTGTTTCCTGTTAACTTTAAGTGTTCTTTAAATGTCCTGTAATTGTATATTTTTTAATCATGTTTTAATTACTTATTATATATTATTGACGACGAAAAGTTTATACTGTAAATGATTTCCGTAATAAATGAATTGAATTGAATTGAATTGTTATGTGATTCAGATTCGAACCAGAATCCTAAGTATGTGAAGTCAAATTTCTTTGTATAGCTAGATTATACTTATTTTGCTCTATAAAACAACATATCCAAAAATTAGAAACCGCCAATATGTAGAAAAATCCTAAGACTAGCTTACATGTCTATTAATATATTAACTTGTTTATGAATATCTCCTTTTTTAATCATGTATCTGTATTACATAATAATATTTACACAAAAAAAAGTAAATACTTTGAAGCACTAGCTAAAATTAAAAGCCTTCTTACCTTTTAGTGAATTTAAACACTTCATTAAAAAATTCATATCTTCTAATGCTAAGGAGATCACAAAAAATTACAAAATTGTCGTGAGAGAAAAAATCAAAGTGGGGCAAATTTAAATTTTGCAGGATACTATATACAACATATTACAACAAAAAAAAAAATATATATATATATATATATATATATATATATATATATATATATATATATATATATATATATATATATATATATATATATATATATATAAATATATATAAATATATAAATAAATATATATATATATATATATATATATATATATATATTTGTCGGTATTTTCTTGGGTATAGGTTAATATAAAACCAGTTCTATAATTTTACATCGACGTTTCGCTCACCATATTGAGCTTTCTCAAGATGAAAATTTATTTCCTAAAAAGACACATATATATAGTTAAAAAACATAAAATTATCAAATTTAACTACATTTTTTTAAAAAACATTACATCTAAGTTTTTCGGTACAAACAAACCAAGACTTTACAATATACAGAATACACTTAACAGAAAATTAAAATTTTTATTTGCTACGTACCTTGAAAATGACATGTTAATCCTAAACGGAATCGAGATTAACAGTGATTTCTATAGCATTGGAATGCTGTTAGTTTATAAGAAATGATACATTTTTTTCCTTTTTTTTAAATTTTATATATGATATATGTTTGGGTTTCTGCTATTTATATGTACAGGATGTTATGTGAGAATAGCTTTTTCTTTGGAATAAACTTACTTAGAAATTAAATTATGATAAATTTGGCTTAAGTTGTTGATATCTTTTTTATCATTTACAGCATTTTTCTCTTTTTTAATCTGAATCATTTCTTTGATTGTTAGTTTCCGGTAATTAGTTTCCTGATCCATAATTTGTGTTTCTTTAAAATTGAACTCGTGTTTTTCTGAAAGTTCGTGTTTGTGGAGTGCAGTAGAGGCATTTTTTGTATATTTGTGACCGTTTAATCTACTATCTAAATATTGTGTTGTCATTCCAATATACTTTTTTGAGCAATTTAGACAAGGAATTGAATACACCAAATTTGATTTCTTTTTATTTATTACCTTGCTTTTCAAAGGCGTGTAAAGACTTTTTAATAAATTATGAGCTTTATGACAGACATGTATATCATGTTTAGATAAGATGTGATTTATTTTTTCCGATAGACCGTCTGTGTAGGGCATTGCAATGTACTTTGTGTTTAGATTTTTTTCTTTTTCAGCTTTCTTTATATTGTTATAGAATAAATGTGTCCTTTGTTTAAAAATTCGTAATATGATTTTCTCAGGATAATGGTTATTTAATAAAGTTTCTTTAACTTTCTTTAAAATCTCAGGCCGATATTCTGGAGAAGTAAGTGAAATAGCACGATCGGTCAGACCTATTACGACGCTATTTCTTTGGTTCTTAGGATGATTGGAGTTAAAATTTAAGTATCGACCTGACCATGTTTTTTTCGTATACCATTTAGTTTTGATGTTTTTATCAACTTTGTTTCTTATTAGCGTTAAGTCCAGAAAGTTTATTTGATTTTTGTCTTCAATTTCTGATGTAAATTTTAATTTGAGGTGAAAGTTATTAAAAGCATTTAATAGATCGTTAATATTATTTTTTGGAACGGCAGTCAAGCAATCATCTACGAATCTTTTAAAAAAAGGCAATGTAAAATCAAGTTTACTTATCACGTTCTCCTCTAGGTATTCCATAACCAATTGTGCGACAATGGAGGAAATAGGAGAACCCATAGCGCAACCATCTAATTGTTGATAATATTTGTCTGCATACTGGAAATAATTGTTATTCAAGGTAATGTTAATAACTTCTATACCTTGAAAAAAACTTCTATACCCTGAAAAAAGATATCAACAACTTAAGCCAAATTTATCATAATTTAATTTCTAAGTAAGTTTATTCCAAAGAAAAAGCTATTCTCACATAACATCCTGTACATATAAATAGCAGAAACCCAAACATATATCATATATAAAATTTAAAAAAAAGGAAAAAAATGTATCATTTCTTATAAACTAACAGCATTCCAATGCTATAGAAATCACTGTTAATCTCGATTCCGTTTAGGATTAACATGTCATTTTCAAGGTACGTAGCAAATAAAAATTTTAATTTTCTGTTAAGTGTATTCTGTATATTGTAAAGTCTTGGTTTGTTTGTACCGAAAAACTTAGATGTAATGTTTTTTAAAAAAATGTAGTTAAATTTGATAATTTTATGTTTTTTAACTATATATATGTGTCTTTTTAGGAAATAAATTTTCATCTTGAGAAAGCTCAATATGGTGAGCGAAACGTCGATGTAAAATTATAGAACTGGTTTTATATTAACCTATACCCAAGAAAATACCGACAAAAATATTTCATAAGGTTAAAGAAAAAAACGAATTATATATATATATATATATATATAGATATATAGATATATAATATATATATATATATATATATATATATATATATATATATATATATATATATATATATATATATATATATATATATATATATATATATATATATATATATATATACATATATATATATATATATATTATATATACATATATGTATATATAACTATTTTTCCTTTTTTTAGTTTGCTGGACACCCTGTACAATCATCAGTGTGTTAGTAAAAATAATTTATTTATTCGATGGTACTGAGAAAAAATACAAAAAACGGATCTAATTCTATCAAATACTAATACTAATCTTTTTCAGAATCATAACATTTCACCCTCAGTTTTTTTTTACTCACCTAATCTCACAGCAGCAGGACAATTTGGGTTAGTTCTTAATGCTTTCTTATAAAAAGCTAAAGCTGCTCGAAAATCCTTTTTATTGTATGCAATACAAGCTTTTCCAAGTAATGATGGAATATTGTTCGGAGACTGATTAAGGACAAAATTAAACTGTGCATCAGCTTGTTCCATTTTGTCACCTTCAAGAAGGCAAAAATAAGCCCGACCAAGCAAATGATTCTAAAAGAGTAAATCTCATATACTCTAGAATTATGACTGTTTTACTTTAGTAATTGAGTTGGTTAAACAATGAGGAGGCACTCAGAAAAAATTATTTCATTTCCTATATTCCCAAGGTGATTTAATTTTATACAGTGTCAATAGTATTTTTTTTTATTCCGTTGTATACTATAATGTTATGGCTATGTTGATCAAATCAAGGGGGTTATATGTCACTAATTTTCAATTTAAAAAAATTAAAGATCTGGTGACTGTAATGAAGTAAAAATGTATAGTGCTATTCTGATAAATCACCACAGTGTTACTTAAAATCATATGAAAATTCAATACTCCAAGCTTAATACAATGATACTGTTTATATCATTAAAGACATAAATATACACCTTACCTGATCATACATAATAATTTTATCTGCAGTGGTATACAACAATGTGGCTTTTGTAAAGAGGTCTCTTTTCTTGTCTTTATTTTTTTCTCTGTTGGCTTGCTGTACATAATATGCAGCCAACATATCAAGTGCTCTCATTTGATCCTTCTCATAGTCTCGATAGTCAATATTGGCATCATTTCGTGAAGCTTCCAAGATTTTAAGAAAATCTTCAATTTGATCTTGTTTATAATACTCCAACTAGAATTGAAATATAATGATTTAAACCATTCATTTATTTACAATTTAGTTTACATGTTATTATAATACAAAATAATGAATTCATATGTCTATAGTATACTAAAATTGAGCAAGTCAGAGAGTAAAAAGGTAATACTAGATATTATAATATAAGCAAGCCAAATATAAAGTACTATTATTATTATAAAATGTAAACAAAATACAGTTTTTGAAAACGGTGTTCCCATTTGAAGGTCTACTTTTAAGCAAAAAGGTAATTCTACCAGGAGTATCTGTGAGAAGGATAAACAACTTGCTGATGATCAACAAGAAATAAAAAATTTAATTGCCACTCTAACACAAACGAATCCCTTCTACTTCGGCATCGAAAAAATTCGCTGAGTTTCCAAGAAGATGTTGTAGAGGTAGAGCAGTATTTTGAGAAGAAATTAAAGGAATCGCGCGAAACAATCTTAATGTTAAATAAAAAAATATCCAACTCTGAAGAAGAAAAAAGGAGATTGGAAAACGAACTAAGCGACTTAAATCAAACTATAAAAGAAATGCTTTCTAGCTCAAAGACGTTGGAGGTAAACAATGACTGGTACCAATTTGAATTAAGTAAGCTAAGAAGTGCGGTAAAAATACAAAAGTTACCAGTCGTGAACCCAGATAAAAGAAAGCCAACTCCAAAAGCACAACAATAAGAAAAACAAAAAAAGACGACCCCAGATATTGATAATTGAAGATGCGGTGGTCAAAGGTTCATTCAAATTATTAAAAAAATCCCTAACAACAGATATGATATAAATTGTTAACAGTTGGATAGGGTAAACTTCGAAAGCCTCTCGCAGGAATGTATTTTTCTATGTAGATGTTTTTCTAAAAGTGACTGTATTCTGCTATTTTCCGGCATATATGAAACGATTATGCGCAAAAAAGACACCATCAACATCAACCCCTCTACGATATAATCGTCCAGTGTTGAACGACTTTATAGCACAACAAAATGCATTTATTGAGTCAATGATAACCGGTTCCCATGCATGTTTCTTGCCATTGATAACCAATTCACGGAACGGGGCTTTAGATTATGCAACAAAATCTGAGCTTTTTTCATATATCTTTCGATTCTTTTTTGATGGACGGAGGCTATTTTCCTCTTTCTCTCAATCGTCACCAGGTGTGGAGATGATTAATGATTCCGTGTAATAACAGCCAGCAAAATGTTTGTCAACTGCCCAACGTTCCAACGCACAATGAGAAATGGTAACTGGTGCTAATGACAGATCTTCAGAGGATGGTAGTCTTGTCTTTTTTTTCCAAAATTGGTTGTCTATGCACCAAATTAATAAAATTTCTCTTAGCGTCATGTCTTGTGACTATGACATAATATTTCTCACCGAAACATGGCTTAATGTGGATATTTCTAACAATGAAATATTTAAAAATGAATATAGTTTTTCAAGCAGATAAAAGTTATAAGGAACTAGGGTGTTGACGCGGCATAATTGTATTGATTGCGGTTTCTTCTTTTTTTCAGGCTTCTATGATTGTTACTCCTGCTCATATCGAGTTCGACGCTGTTTGGCTTCTGACGAAAGCAGGCAATGTAACTTTGGTACTAGGACGTGTATAGTTTCCACCTCATTCTAACCCGGAATGTTCAGTCTTTCAACAATACCTATAAGTCGCTGAGCAATAGGTTCTATAACCATACATTTTTTATTCTTGGGGATTTAACCTTCCTTCAGTGGAATGGATCTATAAAGACAAGTCACTGGTTCCAAAATGTGTACCGTCCTCGCTTGTGAAACTCTTTTTGTGACAATGAGTTGTCTTGAATTGCAACCAATGAATTCTCTATGCAATCACATATGCAGAATTTTAGATCTGCTATTTGCTGATGACTTCGTTAGTGTTTTCGTTTCATCTTCAAATTTGCCTCTTGTACAGATTGACCCCTACCATCCAGCAATTGAAGTGAAGTATAAAATTAAATATGTTTTGCCGATAAAAAATCAAAACCAAGTAAGTGTTTACCAGTTTTATAAAGCAAATTTCGTCAATTTAAAAATGTTCCTAACACTGGCTCTTTGTTTTTTCGAAACAGGCAGGCATGAAATTAGAGAGGTGATTCCTGAAATAAAAAATCTAGTGGAGATGATGAAGTCTCTATTGAGGTACTTTCACGGCTGCCTGATAGAGCTTTGGATGTGCTTTCAGTCTCTATCAATGAATCTTGGTCAAGGGGCACATTTTCACCTTATCTAAGGTCTGCATTAGTAAGCCCCTTATTGAAAGGTGGTGACGCGGTGGAGCCATCTAACTTCCGTCTCTTTACTGCCTACTTTATCGAAGGTAATCTAAAGCAATTTGCATTTCAGTCAGTGAAAGGAACTCATGATGCCATCTACAGTTTTGAGGGAGTTTATCTTGGGGTGAATCGAGGCAACGCATCGGCGGCGGTATTCTGTGATCTATCCAAGGCTTTTGATTGTGTGGATCATAGTATACTGTTGTCTAAGCTCGAAAGAAAGTAGGTCTGAGGGTAATAAAAAGTCTGATGAAAATTGAAAAATTTGAAAATTAAGCATTCAGTGAACAGGACCAACTGCCTGATTGGTGCATATAAAACGATCTAGGAAAATCCAATAAGAACAGAACCCAACAATCACTCAAGGTCGGAGTAGGGTATATAACTCTTCCATTTTCGTAGGTAGAAACCAGATTTCTAGATATTCGACAACTTGAAAACAGTAGAATATCTAGACGCCTCCATATGTCAAAAACTATAAGCATTTTAAGGTTGAAAGTTGTTACATAAAACAAAAAACATCCAGAATAAATAGGGTGGCCACCTTTTAGAACTTTCAATTCTGTACACTTAAGACATATTGACAATTAACCAGTACCTGATAATTAAAAAGAAAGGTCGTCACCTTGAAGCGGAAGACAAATCTATCTAGTGAGATTAAAAGCCACCTCAAGCCTTTCCCTGATTACAGAATGCCTAACTGGTACTACAACCGGTATCAACTATCAACTGAACACTAAAAAAAAGTCCTCGCCTGAACTTTATAAAAACACACACTCTCAAAATTTTGATTTGTCTTTCAAATTTTCTGAGCTTTCCCAAATACAAGTTAGGCACATCGTAAGGGGGTTTAAAAAATACACCTAGCCGTGACTATTATGGTATAAATTGTAAAATTCTTAGAGTGATTTTAAAAGAAATTATCGTCACCTAACAAAATTACTAAATTTTTGCATTAATGACGGAATGTATCCCAATGTTCTTAAAATATCCAGGGTTATTCCAATCCAGATCCAGAAAGATTTCAGGTAGGATAATAGACATGACAAGCATAATACAACAAAAAAGTTAAATATAAACGCATTAAAACATTCTATAAAGTAACACTTTAAAAGTTAGGTCAAAGAGATTTCAGTCAAGATAACTGTCATAGATTAAGCTTAATACAAAAAAAAATATATAAATTTATCATAAAATGTTCTATAAAATAACACTTAAAACGGATAATCTAAATAATTATCAGTCAAAAAACCTTATACAATCACATTAAAAAACATTATACACACACATCATTCATATATTCTTCAGTTGAATAGTAAGCTCTACCAATCAAAAACTCTTTTGCTTTCCTTTTAAACTTATTTTCACAAGCAATCTGTCTTATACTCAATGGCAGATGATTAAATAATTTTTTGCCATTGTATATTATTGAATTTTTCACCATAGCTGATGATGGAATTGGAAGAAGAGTAGTACACAGTCTCCTAGTTCGAGACAGAGACTCCTTTGACAATTCAGCCTTAAATTTTTTATGTATTAAGCAAACGGTCTTCAGTATAAATATATAAGGCAATGTGAGAATTTTACTCTGAAAATATTTG
>JAUTXW010000758.1:0-24040 GCA_030620095.1 Kuschelorhynchus macadamiae | reverse complement strand
AGGCATCTTGGCACAAAAGCTTTGAAATGAGAGACTAACACATTTTTTTTGAGGTGTGTACTCAGTGCCTCAGACATAAACTAAACAAAAGGTATTTAATTTTTATTAAAATTGTTATTATTAAGTTGTTTTTAATAAAATCTAGGTTACGTTTTATAATTTTCAAAAATTCCACCATTTGCTTCTAAGCACAGGTCAGCTCTATGGTGTATAGCTCGGGTTGCTCTGTGGATACATTCGGGCGCATTTCTTAGTGTTTGTGCTGCGTTTGTTATCCGATCCAATAATGCTTCTCTTGTATTTACTTTAGTGGAATATACCAGTGATTTGAACCATCCCCAAAGACAATAATCCAAAGGATTAAGGTCTGGCGATCTAGG
This sequence comes from Kuschelorhynchus macadamiae, assembly GCA_030620095.1. Lineage (NCBI taxonomy): Eukaryota > Metazoa > Arthropoda > Insecta > Coleoptera > Curculionidae > Kuschelorhynchus > Kuschelorhynchus macadamiae. The sequence goes on along the minus strand of JAUTXW010000758.1, from coordinate 23,660 downwards.
TGGCCAATTAAACGGACCTCCCCGACCAATCCATCGGTTTGGAAAGTTTTTGTTTAAAAAATCTCTTACGATTAAACTGTAGTGTGCAGGGGCTCCATCATGCTGCAAATACATGTTTTGTCTTACATCAAGGGGATCATCTTCTAATAGATTTCGCAAGTGATTTTCAAGAAAGTTTAAATATTTTTCTCCTGTAAGACTACCGTCGTTTGTAAGTGGACCAATTAAATGACCATTTAACATTCCACACCACACATTAATGCCAAATTTATGTTGGAAATTATGTTCTACTGTAGAGTGAGGATTTTCATAGGACCACCGGTGTTCATTGTGAAGATTATTTATACCATCACGCGTGAACTGTGCTTCATCAGTGAACAAAACATACCTATACAACCTTCGATCTTCATTAATCCAGTTAAAGAATTGCATTCTCAACTCAAAATCACCCTCCTGGAAATGTTGAACCCGTTGTAAATGAAATGGGTATAAACAATTAATGTGAAGATTTCGCCAAGCAGACGATTGTGTAATTTGATAAGTATCTGCAATCCGCCTAGTGCTTATGCTTGGATCATTTTCGACGGCACTGAGTATAGCCTCTTCTACTTCAACGTTGGGTCCCGATTCCCTTTCAGATACAATTTTTGCACTTGGAAACATCCAGATTCTCCAGCAGTAGTGAAAACTTGTTGAAAAACTCTTGAATGGCGATCCCATTGCAGAAACCATAGACGAATATCATATCTGCATATTCACGATGCGAGAATATCACAGGCATAATGACGTATTTAGATCTAAAGTTTCTTAAATGATTATTGTCAGATAATAAAAGTTATGAACAGAAATTGACAGTGACAAAATTTGATCTTATTATTAACTGACATTACTATTGCTAAGTAACAGGAAAAACGACCAGCAGTTGTTCTGTCCGGCAAGGCACACTTCTATTTTTTTACAATACATGCATACTTTATGTGAATTTGATAAAAAAAAATCACATGCGCCGAAACTGTTTTAAATCCAAATATCTCGAAAACGGTTGCTCGTATCCACTTTGAACAGGTATACCTTTTTGACGTAGAAATGGCAAGGGAATAATTTGTTTTGCTCAAAAATGTAATACAAGACTGTACCAAAAATTTGTGATTGTTCGAATGAGTAGAAAGACATATAGGTGGCGCCCCCTACAAGTAAGAGCAATACTAATATTAGATTTGAATTTGTCAAATCAAAAAACCCCCGTATATCAATTTTCACTCCATTATTTACATTATCATAGATTTTATTTAAAAAATAGGAAAATTAAATAAAAACTTTAACACCCTGTATCTCGAGAACTAAGGCCTTGCGGACACTTATTTATTTAGACTTTTATGTTTATTTTTTGGTCCTGAATATGTACCTGAAGTATTGACATTTCCTCATGAATCACCCTGTATATATATATATATATATATATATATATATATATATATATATATATATATATATATATATATATATATATATATATATATATATATGTATATATATATATATATATATATATATATATATATATATATATATAATGTGTTTTCATTTCGGGTGTACATCCGTTCACTACTGTCGTTCTGAAAAGAACAACTTTGCTGTCGTTTCGCCAAAATCACATTTGCCATTTTCGAAGCTTTTTTTTTCGCGATCGAATAGAGATTGTAGTGTGCAGGGGCTCCATCCAGTCTTTATTCGGACGCGAGAAAGAAAGCTTCGAAAATGCCAAATGTGATTTTGGCGAAACGTCAGCAAAACTGTTCTTTTCAGAACGACAGTAGTGAACGGATGTACACCCGGAATGAAAACACATTTTATTTTTCCATCCGTGAAGGAGTAAAAATCATCATATATATAAACGAAAACCTTAGGTTAGTGGGGATGCAGTTTATGTATATAAAAGGCCAAATAAAGGTGTGGAACCCTTTATTGTTTTGTCAAGCTTTCGGATTCAATTTGTCCCTTCCTCAGGACTTTTCTACAAATAATTGAAAAAACGAAACAAGTTAAAAACTAACTAGTAAGCATAACACATTTAAACTCACCAAGGTAGGTTTGCTATTGAAACAAAAACATAATCTGGAAGACGACACACATTTAGTTGCACCAAACAACATTCTGTTTATTTAAAAAATTTAAAAGTTAAAATGTTAATAGCGAAATAAGAATTTAAAAACTTTTAAAACAAGTCCATCATTGGACTTCATTTTGTTAACTGAAAACCCGTTTTTTTAGAGAAATTTTAAACGCAAAAGTAGAGGGGACGTAAGTGAGAGAGATGCAATATTATTTTTAATAAGAAGAAATAAATAGAGAGAGTTTTTTTTTAAGAAATCGATTCTTTAGTAAGTTTTTAGAGATCCCATTTAGCATATGGCACAATACAAAAAATTTTTTCAGATGTTAAAAAGGCTGACGAATTTGAAAAATTTGAAATCAGTTCTTTTTTTTTATCAGATATGCTTTTCTGTGACGACCGGCACACTGACGATACAAACTGAAAGTAAATGATTCAATTTCTTTTTTTGCTTAAAAAATATTCTTAATAATATGGCGTGAAAAAGATGTTTTGTAGAAGTCACTTAATCAATGACATTAATAAAGTGTTTAAGACGGTATAAGTAATGTTATAATAAATATTAAAATAATAATCCCTAATAATATAAAATGACTGTGTACTAAAACATATTCTGCACCGAGAACTGTCACATATTTTTCTTTAAGAAATCTCTTCTTTAGTAAATTTTTAGAGATCTCATTTAGCATATGACATAATACAAAAAAATTCTTCGGATGCTCTTGTTTATTGGAATTTTATTTACGACTTCTGCGATATTTTTAAAACGGCAGAAACGGCTTTAACAAAGCAACAGACGGAAAGCTATAAAATTAATTCAGAGAACAAGATAGTCCAATAATGAACCCAGGAGCTTTACATTTCATTGGCGTTCAAAAAACTAAATAGTATTTAAATTAGATTTTAGGAAAATTTAAACAAATATCTTTGGAATTCCACTGTAGCTCTGTGATATGTTTTTTTCTATTTTTAATATGAGAACATATTACAGTGCAGTGCATATGGATCATAAACGGTGTATTAGAAAAACACAATTAAACAAACAAACAAACAAACAAAAGTATGCTTTATTGCCGCAGAAAAATTCTACAATTTTATGGACAAAGCAAAATATACCTAAAAATAAGACATATCAAAACATTAATCGAAAATAATTTCGACAGGTCAGTGCTTTTTTTTTAAAAATGTAAATTATCAATTTACCAAATCGTAAAACACACGTTAGAATATAGCATAACATTGCAAACAGTAAATGAATCATGATAACCTTATAAAAGTAAACAAACACACATGTACGAGGTGAATAATTTCGATGACATTGAAATCAAAATTGCAACTATGCGACCTTAAACTCTATGTTATTATAGTTATACAAATAATTGTGATGTTAAACAGAAGGTATATTGAACTAGTGTAGAATGTAGTATACAAAAAGAATTAAATTGTTTTTAATCCAATACCTAAGAAAAATAATTAAGTTTTAAGTGAATGTTCGACAGTTCTTTTCCCTATATAATGATTTACAAAATTCTATGCTATGAGTTAGGACATGACTCACAAAAGATTTAAGTAAACAAGCGAGTTTAGTGACAATTTAAAGAGACTTACTCACTGAAAAAAAAATCATTAACGCTGTAAAATGGTCTCTCAATGAGGTATGCTTTGGTGTTTTTTCGAAATTGTGCAAGCATAGGGATAGATTTTAAATGTACTGGCAGATTGTTGTAAAGTTTTATGGCGTTGTAAATAATTGATTTTTTTATTAATTCTGTGGAAGGAATTTAAATATCATGCCTAGAGTTTCTGGTAGGGTATACATGTTGTGGCCTTTCTGGGAGGGTGTTTATATGTTTTCTCAGCAAACATACCGTTTCCAAAATAAATAATGCAGGAAGTGTTAATATTTCATGTTTTTTGAAATAGTATTGGCAGTGAGCTCTATTATTTAGACCAAACAAATAACGAATGGCTCTCTTTTGAAGCATAAAAATACTACGAAATTGCTCGGTGGTACAGCAGCCCCAAAAGGGAAGGCCATAGCGGAGGTGGGATTCAAATAAAGAGAAATAAGTAAGTCTGGCAGAAGGAACGTCTAGTTCTTTTGAAACTGATCGAATGGCGAAGCAGGCGGTAGAAAGTTTTTTAAAGGTGTCAATATGATTAGACCATTTTTGGTTGCTATTTATATTTAAACCCAGGAATTTAACCGACTCTACGTATTCAATATTGCTGTTATGTACCTGAAGTGGTTGTAAAGTTCCCTTATAAGATAACGCCACCGTTTTATCGACGTTAAAACAAAGCATATTGGAATCGGACCAAGCCTTAATTATAACCAAGTCTTTGGAGATACTAGAGTGTAAAGACGTTGTATCAAAATCACTCCATGTTATGCTTGTGTCATCAGCAAAAAGGGAGATTCTTCCATTAATTTTAAGGTTCGTGATATCATTAATGTATAACAAAAAAAGAATAGGTCCCAAGACTGAACCTTGAGGAACTCCACTTGTAATCAACTTACAATCAGAATCGGAACCATTAGCCCTTACAAGTTGTTGCCTTTTTCCAAGATAAGATTATAAGATTATAAGATTATACAGTCTAAAACTAAAAACTAGCATTCCACGTGATATGTCATAAATGTAAAGGAAGGTTTTGTGTCGGTATTGGATTTCTATAGGCGGAAAATTTGAGAATCTATTAAAATTTATGAGTCTCCTAATAATTTTAATAAAAATACGGGCCATGATACGCATCAAACGTGAAAACCAACCTGTTGAGAAAACCTTTTTATAACATGGAAATTATTACTAACCTTCAATTTATTTAACGCACCCAGACTATTCTGCCCATTTAATTTCTATTGGATTTAAACTTTAATCAATTTAATGAAATTTAAGCTATTTTTATTACATTTAAGATCGGAACAGTACTCGTTATTGCGCTGTACTGGCTTGCACATAATGTAATACATAGAAAACATTCTGGCTTCTTAGCGGTTGCTTAGCCCCCAACTCCGCTGTCCATATTCGGATTCAAAGAGCCGCGACGTCGTCATCTGGCACTGCGCGAAAACACCCTCCAGTTGTCAGATGGAACACTCACTGTCTCTTGTCCGTCGCACAAGTTTTTTACGTAAATTCGTTACGAGTTGTTAGTAGTGGTGGTCAATTCCAAGGTCTTTTAATGCGCGTTTTGATTTGAACCTTTATTTATTTTCACTTCAATATTCGAAGTAATTTCTCACTACAGACATAAAATAGCCGCTTCTACCTGCCATTAAATTACAAGATGGATTGACGGGCCTCTTACGCATGAATATAAATTAATATCTGCTTTGCATGCATGACGTTTTTGTTATTGGAACCTGATACTTGTTAAGCCCAGAGAAAGGCTAAACTTGGTTTGCTGACCATGTTGTTTTCACAATAGGGAACTTGCATACATTTTTAAATACGAAAAAATACTAAAGATTATAAGGCCACGTGGTATTTAAACATATATCTAAAAAAAATCCATTTTATTGCCTCGCCGATCGACAAAAGGCAATTAAAAAAGCCCCAAAATTCAAATTACTTCACCAGACCAAAAACGGAACGTGATGTCTTTACGTATACGCGAAATCTGGCAACGGTGCAACGTTCAACAACAGGCGTCATTCGTCAAGCCGTCAGCCAGACGACATATGTCTCTTTTGTGGTTAATAGACGACATTAACAGCGTTTTGTGATTTCAGTTTTGATAGTCTCGAGTTTATTTTGTTCAGTTTGATATTTACGTATAATATTTATTTACCAGTAATACACCCTTTTCTTTTAAATAAACATAAAAATTAAGCCACAAAGTCACAAAATTAAAACTAACAAAACTGTCAGTACTGCGATCATTCATGACAGCTGACAGCCAGCTGATATTGCACTTTTGCCGGTCGTTGGCGACGTCGCCACACTGGTACGATGTGACGTCAAACCGTAGACGGCGCCAAATGCTGTCGTTTAAAATGATCCGTTTGCGCGCCAAATTTTAGGACTTTATTACAAAATAAGTATTTATTTTTAAGGCGTTATATTTTAGATATTTACTTTTTATATGTAAGAGAATACATCAATGTAAAAAAAATTGAAAGTTCCCTATTGGAAGGGATTGAGAGGATTATTTATGAAAGTGGAGAAATAGCTTTAGTTATTACTGTAAGTAGTTTCTTACTTTATTGACTGATGTCTGACTCTTTATCCAAATCATGACAATTTTGTTTCCTGATAAGGATAAGTCGGAAATTTGCTTTTCAACTGTGTCGTGCTACTAGAAAGTGATATTTTATTAATCCTCTTCAGAGAACTTTGATTTTAAAATAAATATTTTTAGCATTACATAAATTTATTTATGCCCTTTTCTAACTACAAATTTATTTTATAAGATAATTTTAATTCACATATACGTATTACATTCGATTTCGTATTAATAGTTTGATTTTAAACTCGAATTCACGGATGTATGTTTTAGATTCGATGTAGCTTTACTTATGCTAGATATTTGTGAGGGGAATCGTATTTATTACATCTTCATCCAGCGTGTTTTAGGATGTAATTTTATTTATTTATTTTATTTTAAATACAATATCCAACAGGCTAGCTAATTACAAGATAATGGAGAAGATATACATACTAAACATAACATGCAATATAAAATATATAACAACAATAATAGTACAACACTTAAAATTTACACTTTTTGGACAAGAAAAAGTAACTGTTAAAATTAGAATATAAATAAAAAATAGAAGTTGAACAATGGAAATTAAAAATGAAGTTAAACAAACATTCTTCTAATCTGTTGAATGTTGCAGTGTAATAGGTCAACACTATTTTCAATTTTGTTTTAGTTTTTTGAAATCTGGTATATTAGAGCAGATATAATGATGTTTGTTTATGGAGCTGGGCTTTGAATAAAGCTCAAGCGTTTTGCTTCCAATCTAGACACTCTAAATCTAATACAATCGAGCAGACGGATACAATTAACCTTATTGTTTAATAATGTATACAAGAATATAACTGAGTTGCATGATCGTCTAGCCGCTAACTCAGTAAAGCCTAGCAACACCGCCACACACCGCCCAATATAAACCATGCAATTTTAAGGAATTTACGCTGAATTCTTTCAAGGCTAGAAATATAGCCATATATTTATGCAACACGATCTCGAATAGCTAGCTGAATTGCACACAATAGCCACTAATCTATAGTTATCTACATCGCTGCGCTCGCCCTTCCTAAAAACCGGACAAATACGTGATGCTTTCCAAGAATCTGGAAAGCATGACGTTGAAATCACCGCATTAAAAATCTTAGTTAGTAGTTTAAGAAATACGGAAAGACAATCTTCAATTATTCGTGTTTTTCCGTCGCAATATCTTTTTTCTGCATAATTTTTATTATATGATCCTTTATTTTTATCTCTGATAAAAGATTTAATGACTTTGTGTTTTGATTTATAAAATTATTATAAAGTTTACATTCTGTCATTTAATTTCAAAGCAGGTAAATTTATTAAAAGTCAGGATTGCATTAAAAGCTATTCTAAACAGAAACAATAATCTGAACCCCCGAATCGCTATAGCTCTGTAAAAGACAAAAAGGTAACTCGGGTCTAATCTGGTTGTGGCTAAACACAACCATCACAATCGGGTCACGATTCGGCAAACACAGATCAGGTACAAAAGACCGTCATACATCTCTCCCGAGCTTATGCGATGTTCCGATCTCCTGGAGTAAAGATTCCTGAAGATACCTCCTGCAAACTAAGGCGAAACGTAGGAAAGTGCTTTCATTTTGATACAATCTAAACCTAAGAACTTTTAATTTAAGCAATATTATTTATGCGCCCAAATAAATACATAAGGTTTATGTTTCTGGAACTCAACTTCAATAAAAAACAATTTGACGTAAAATATAGCATCTTTAAACTTATTTTATGTCATTATAAAATGCATAACAACGAAACGATTTACGAAGAAATAATGCCATGTCTGACAAATGAATGCAACGTGATCTGCAGCCATATTTTATGCAATTTATTCTCGTCCTTATATCCAGTTAGGTGTAGGCGAAAGAGAAGCGAAACATCCAAAACTGCCAGTCGTTTCTTTTGTCCTCAAAAGCTAAAAATTTATCGAAATAAAATCCGAACGTGACTGCATATTCGAAAGACCAAATTGCTCTTTGCGAGGAAGAAATATTTATTTTCTCGAAAGCAATGTTTGCGCGCTAGTCTAAAATAATATATTTATAGATGGTAATTATGGATATTAAGTTATAATGGAAAGAAAATGGGCGGTATTTTTAAGTTAAATAAATAAAATTGGCGTTTGAAATTTAATAAATGGTCATACTAGAGTTGTACTAGACAAAATAGATTATTTTGAAACAGTAGACAATTTGATTCAAACTGGTCCTTACGATTTAATTGAGAAAAACCCATTATCAAAAATGATAACAGAAGAAAAAAGTACCTTAAAACAATGTAAAAACCTTGTGTCCGATAAATTAAAATTTAAACTGACACATAGTAACCCACAGTTATCTAGACTGTATTGCTTTCCCAAAATCCATAAACCTAGGAAGTCTATGAGACCTATTGTTTCAACTGTTGGATCAGCAACGTACAATATTTCAAAATGGTTAGTAGAAGAATTCAGCAAATTCTTGTACGATAACTTTGAGGTTACTAACTCGTTAGAATTCTTAGATAAAATTGTTCACTTAAAAGAAGGTGACATTTTAATATCTTTTGATGTAAGCTCATTGTTTCCTGGTGTACCCATATCACTAGCTTAAAGGAACTACTTGAATTCAATAATTTGTAGAAAGAAATTATTGATGAATTTTTGCTTCTCACAAAACTATGTATGAATCAAAATGTTTTTCAACGATAAATATTATAAACAATTTGAGGGAACTGCGATGGGCAATTACTTATCTCCTTTTCTTGCAAATTTGTTAATGGGTAGATTAGAAACCCAATTAAAAAAAAAGAACTCAAGTATTTCCCAAGGGTGTGGTATAGATACGTAGACGATATATTTGTTGTTTTTGATACCAAAATAGAAAATTTGAGACACTTTCTTAGAAACATTAAACAATAAATATCCTTCCATTAAATTTACGGCCAAAAAAGAGAACAATGGGCAATTACCTTTTCTCGACACATTAGTTATTAGAAATAACGATAAATTAGAATTTGATATTTATAGGAAATCTACTAATACTGATAGGTATATAACGTCCGACTCATTTCATTGCAGTCAACACAAAATGGCAGCATTTCATTTTTTAACTCACAAGTTAGTCAATTCTCCATTAGGTAAAGAACGTTTTAACAATGAAATGAATCGGATTAAAAATATAGCTAAAAGTAATGGATATAATGATAATTTTATACATAAATTAGTAAATAGACACAAGCATAAGAAAATGTTAAAAGATGCCAATACTCTTCAAGCACCTGAAGCTAGGCATATTCAGGAAACAGTGGGGGTGTCAAAATCACAAACGCAAAGGATATTAAGAAAACATAAATATAAACCTTATAAAGTAAATGTCGTACAACAATTGCATCCTGGAGATGCAGAAAGGCGTCTAAATTTTGTAACTGGTATCTTCAAAAAACCCAAAATGACCCTGACTTCGGTAGCAAGGTTATATGGTCCGACGAAGCCTATATAAGTTGTAGTGGTATTTTTAACAGGCATAATAATAGGCACTGGTACACGGAAAACCAATTTTTAACAAGAGAACGTCAGCAGCAAGGAAGGTTTGGGTTTAGCGTCGCTTGCTTTATATTGGGAACAAAGATTACATTCCATATTTACAATAATAATTTAACAGCAGATAGATATCTAGCAATTTTAAATCAAGTACTACCGGATTTATTGGATAACTTGCCGCTAGTAAATCTGCACAATATTTACTTTCAGCAGGACGGTGCTTCTGCCCAGAATGCGCAAATTATAAGGCCATTTCTATTTGAAAATTTTCACGATCGCTGGATTGGTACAAATGGACCAGTAAGGTGGCCTGCTAGGTCGCCAGACCTCTCAATATTAGATTTTTTCGTTTGGTCTTACTTAAAAAACAAAATTTACCTAAATCCAGTCAATACGATGGAGCAGCTGCAAAATGCAACCATTCAGGCATTTAGATCATTGGAAGATAGACCTATAATAATGATGAATGCTCTAAGAAGAATTCGCACTGTGTGCCAATTATGTGTTCGTGAGGGGGGCGGCCATTTTGAACAGTTTTTCTAGTTATGTAGAATTTGTTTAGTATTGTGATTAAGTTTATGAAGATTATTAAGTTTATTTATTTCATAGTAAAAAAATGGTTATTAATTTTTTATGTTGTTTACTTTTGCTTCTGGACACTTTTAATATCTACCCATATTTCCATGGCCAACTTACGTTTTTCTTTTAATATAGCGTTTATAAGGTTTAGTTTACGTCAAAAGTGCATAGTGTGATACATCATTTTAAAGAGAAAAAAAAGGCGAATTTTTTGGAATAAAAAAATAGAGGGTGTCTTATTTAAAAAATACTAAGTTTGGGCTATATCTCAAAAACGGATTGTCTAAAAATTTGTGCGACTACAACACTGGATTCTACGTAAAAATATCTATCCATAGCAGTTTTTACCTTTTCTCTATCTGATAGGGTGTCCCAAATATGATACCACCCCCAAAAGCGCAAAATCTCTATTTCACCCTGTATCTCGGGAACGAAACGATGTGGCACAATTCTGTTTACGGCATTCAAAGTTTCTCGAAAAAGTGACACAGGGTCGCGAAAACCGCAAAGTTGTATCTCTGCTGGTTTCCGAGAAACCCTGTGATTACAAGCAATCTGGGACACAGTGTACATTGGTTGTTAATATTTGAGGCTTCTATTCAACATCTTGCTGTCCTGTAGAATTCGAGAAAATTGGTTCCCTCTTTCGCGCTTAAGGTCGCCTTGAAAGAATATTCTCTTAGAAAGGTGACAAGCTGCTTTTATGCTAATTTGGATTTCTCTTCATTTTCCTGAATTCTTTAATTTTTTTTCCACATTACATTACTCACAGGCACCCTGTTCCTCACTCCTCTAGTGAGAGTTATAGCTTTTTGTTCTGCACTTAATGCTGGAATTATTATTTTTATCTAGAAAATATTGATGACTCTCTAATATTTTACTAGCTGGCCCGGCAGACTTTATTCTGCCTATTTTGTTATATGGCGAGATGAGTTTCCAGTGGAATTTAAAGAATATGGAGCACATTCACCATACCGTCCAGAAATATTATTGAAGAAAAAAATGGATTTTATACAAAAAATACGCAATAAAACAATACAAAAAATAGTGTTGAAAGGTCTCGGTAACCAGATGATTATTTCAATATAAAAATCATGTAAATTGGTGCAGTAAAACTCTTTGTGAACTTGAAACTGAAAAAATTTGGCTTAGTGTTTTAAACATATCCGTTTGACAAGTTGACAACAAAGAATCCAATACTTGACGCATGTTACCTAATAGTACAGAAGATTAAAACACAGTTCTTTGTCTCAGTATTACAAATTTCTTTGTCTCAGTATTTTTGGCTGTAATAGTACCAAGCAACGCATCTAAAAACTGAAATAGTTCAGGGGCTACAACCTGAACTAAAATGAATGAGTCAATGCGCTTTCTCTTGACCGATAAATAATAAAAATATTTCTATTGAATAAAAAAAATTATGACCTGTATTATAGAAATTTCATTCTGGCTTCCTATTATTAAAAACATGCACGAAGTAGCAAATCTAATCGAAAATCACGCCTAACATACCTGCACGTTATTTAAAAATCATTAAATTTACGTAGCTTTCCTTCGATATACGAAAATTTTTCCCCGTTTGTAGACATGAATAATGATTTTAATTTTTGAATTTTGCTTGCCACGTTTATTTGCCGAAAGTTTACTCGGAATGTAAAAATTACATCTCGAGAGTCATATTATAGTCATTTGTCAAATAGAGTTTCTGTTCGTAGAAAAGCTTCACCACATGTCAAGATTCTTAGGAGGATAAATTACTTATTAGTTTTAAAAGAGTGCGGATTAAATCGATATGCAATGTGGAATTTGTGTTGATATTTTGAATAATGAAAACTGATGTAATAAATTGTCCAACCATTTTAAACTGTTTACTATAGAAAATAGACAAAACACACAACCTACAGGCTCAGTAAATAACTCATTACATATGGTAAAGAAATCCCACGATCGAAGTAAGCCAAAAGCACGGACATCGTAAACAAAACAAGCAGTTTAATCTCTCAAATACAAAATACAAACAAACTTATTCTACTGGATAATAAGAAGTTATAATTAAATATCAGCTTCATTCTTCGAAAAATGTCAAGTTATATAGTAGTCGTAGGTAGAGTATTATTATACTCTTTTTCCATTCGTAACTAATATATGTTTTATAACACTTAGGACTGGTATTTTCATCTCCAATGCACACAATTGCACCACTTCCACTGTAAATATACAAAGAATAAAGTTATTTGTGGGTAAAAATACTGGCCCTTAATATACTATTTGATAATAGCCCAATAAGCAGGGATATTTTTTAGGACAAACCTTAAGAAAATTAAGAAATTTTTGTCAGTCCTTTCGAACTATTTCTTCACTAGTACCTGCCAATATTGCTTACAGTGCACTAGGTTACTTGCATTTTTTTTCATAATGAAAATGTTAAAGGAAGGAAAAAGTTTGACATTCAGAACGACTTTGCAACATTTGGAGTTATAATTTGATATTAAGGTCGAACCTCAAGAAAATTAAGCTAAATATTTCTTACTGAAGAAATCAAACAAAAAAACTAGAATTTTGTAGAGAATTCTACAAAAGTTATTGCGCACAAAACAACCTCTATCTCTCACTAATGGAAGTCCTATTCCTATAGGAAGTCGACAGATTTTCTCTCTTTTGAAAACACTTAACAATGCGACAATTACAATTCAGGTATGGCGAGCCGGTGGCTAAGAGCGTAAAGCTTTAGCTTTACACCGGAGTTGGTCTCGAAGGTCCTGAGTTGGAATCCTAGATGGATATACGAATTTTCAAGTCTGCAGCTAATATTAGTGGTTTACAAATCCAACAGGGAAGAGTGTAAAATGAATTTCACTTTACACGCTGCCATTCACGCCGGTAACCATATCGGGGGGAACCGGATATTCCCGTGGTAGTTTGGGGGTAAATTCATACTCCCTGCCATCACATATCCTCTCAGGTGGAGGGGATGGTCGAGGTTCGGTCTCCTCGATAAACTCTAGGGCCCGTCTGGCTGACATTCCCCAGACGTAATTTCCTTCCCCCATCTCTGAAGTGTCATTCCATTTCCCCTATATGTACGTCTGAACGAAAAGTGTACCACTCGTATGATCATGCAGGGTCACGTTACCCGACCAGTCTCGAATATCCACAAGTAATAACTAGGCCTGGCCGAATACCTACTGGTGAAGGCCAAATCGAACGAACAAACTAACAACATATCAGGTATAATTCGGCATCTTTGTTTATATTCTATTAGACACGTTACATCTAGGCCAAACAGTAAGAGCATGTTCTTTTAAAAAGTTGAAAAAATCGCATCGATTTCGTTTGTGTTACCATTTGCCCTATTTTTGAAATTACGAATCTAATATCGGACCTTTTTGGTAAATAAATATCACAAACACAAAATTAACAATAAGGAATACTAAAAAAGCTAAAACATCATAAAAAACTAAACAAACGCTTAACCAAATATAGCAGTGAATAGATGGATTACATACCATATTTAAAGAGAAATTCATAATTGTGTTTCACATTAATTTACTGAAACATATTTTGGCTTATATGGTAGCAAATGTCTATTTTAAAATATTAAACACACTATATGATGTTATTAATATAATAGAATTGATGTGCTTAGTTTTCTAATAATGAAATACATACATAATACGCAATAAGTCTTTGTAAAACGCATACTATTTCTTATTATCCAGTCGAAAAAAAATTTCTATTTGACAGTTGCTATAACTATAGCTGCTGCTGAGCGATTGCGCATCCATGGCCTACTCACGGAATATCGAAGTTCCCGCATAAGTACATGCAACTGTTCGTTTTGTTTACGGTGGCCGTGCGTTTGGTTTACTGTGATCGTGCTTGTAGGTATTGTGCTTTTATCTATTTTATATAGTGGTCGTAGGTAGACAGTTTAAAATTGTTGGAGACTTTGATACCTTTATGGTAAATACTACTCAATTAGATTAATACTCATGCAAGGTTTTCCTAATAGTCTAGGAGCTACATATATTGATTTATGCTTTTACCAGTATATTTTCGCCGCATTGGTGCAGTTTGGGTTTTGAAAACACTTAACTATGCGACGATTACAATTCAGGTATGGCGAGCCGGTGGCTAAGAGCGTAAAGCTTTAGGTTTACACCTGAGTTGGTCTCACAGGTCTTGGGTTCGAATCCTAGATGGGTGCACGACTTTTCAAGTCTGCAGCTAATATTAGTGGTTTAAAAATCCAACAGGGAAGAGTGTAAAATGAATTTCACTTTACACGCTGCCATTCACGCCGGTAACCATATCGGGGGGAACCGGATGTTCCCGTGGTAGTTTGGGAGTAAATTCATACTCCCTGCCATCACATATCCTCTCAGGTGGAGGGGATGGTCGAGGTTCGGTCTCCTCGATAAACTCTAGGGCCCGTCTGGCTGACATTCCTCAGACGTAATTTCCTTCCCCCATCTCTGAAGTGTCATTCCATTTCCCCTATATGTACGTCTGAACAAAAAGTATACCACTCGTATGATCATGCAGGGTCACGTTACCTGACCAGTCTCGAATATCCACAAGTAATAACTAGGCCTGGCCGAATACCTACTGGTGAAGGCCAAATTGAACGAACAAACAAACAACATATCAGGTATAATTTGGCATTTTTGTTTATATTCTATTAGACAAGTTACATCTAGGCCAGAAAGTAAGAGCATCTTCTTTTAAAAAGTTGAAAAAATCGCATCGATTTCGTTTGTGTTACAATTTGCACTATTTTTGAAATTACGAATCTAATATCAGACCTTTTTGGTAAATAAATATCACAAACACAAAATTAACAATAAGGAATACTAAAAAAGCTAAAACATTATAAAAAACTAGACAAACGCTTAAACAAATATAGCAGTGAATAGATGGATTACATACCTTATTTAGAGAGAAACAAAATTCATAATTTTGTTTCACATTAATTTACTGAAACATATTTAGGCTTATATGGTAGCAAATGTCTATTTTAAAATATTAAACACTCTATATCATGTTATTAATATAATAGAATTGATGTGCTTAGTTTTCTAATAGTGAAATACATGCATAATACGCAATAAGTCTTTGTAAAACGCATAGTACTTCTTATTATCCAGTCGAAAAAAAATTTCTATTTGACAGTTGCTATAACTATAGCTGCTGCTGAGCGATTGCGCATCCATGGCCTACTCACGGAATATCGAAGTTCCCGCATAAGTACATGCAACTGTTCGTTTTGTTTACGGTGGCCGTGCGTTTGGTTTACTGTGATCGTGCTTGTAGGTATTGTGCTATTATCTATTTTATATAGTGGTCGTAGGTAGACAGTTTAAAATTGTTGGAGACTTTGATACCTTTATGGTAAATACTACTCAATTAGATTAATACTCATGCAAGGTTTTCCTAATAGTCTAGGAGCTACATATATTGATTTATGCTTTTACCAGTATATTTTCGCCGCATTGGTGCAGTTTGGGTTTTGAAAACACTTAACTACGCGACGATTACAATTCAGGTATGGCGAGCCGGTGGCTAAGAGCGTAAAGCTTTAGGTTTACACCTGAGTTGGTCTCGCAGGTCTTGGGTTCGAATCCTAGATGGGTGCACGACTTTTCAAGTCTGCAGCTAATATTAGTGGTTTAAAAATCTAACAGGGAAGAGTGTAAAATGAATTTCACTTTCCACGCTGCCATTCACGCTGGTAACCAGATCGGGGGGAACCGGATGTTCCCGTGGTAGTTTGGAGGTAAATTCATACTCCCCGCCATCACATAACTTCTCAGGTAGAGGGGATGGCCGAGGTTCGGACTCCTCGATAAACTGTAGGGCCCGTCTGGCTGACATTCCCCAGACGTAATTTCCTTCCCTTATCTCTGAAGTGTCATTCCATTTCCCCTATATGTACGTCTGAACGAAAAGTGTACCACTCGTATGATCATGCAGGGTCACGTTACCCGACCAGTCTCGAATATCCACAAGTAATAACTAGGCCTGGCCGAATACCTCCTGGTGAAGGCCAAATCGAACGAACAAACAAACAACATATCAGGTATAATTCGGCATTTTTGTTTATATTCTATTAGACATCTAGGCCAAAAAGTAAGAGCATGTTCTTTTCAAAAGTTGAAAAAATCGCATCGATTTCGTTTGTGTTACCATTTGCCCTATTTTTGAAATTACGAATCTAATATCGGACCTTTTTGGTAAATAAATATCACAAACACAAAATTAACAATAAGGAATAGTAAAAAAGCTAAAACATCATAAAAAACTAAACAAACGCTTAACCAAATATAGCAGTGAATAGATGGATTACATACCTTATTTAAAGAGAAATTCATAATTGTGTTTCACATTAATTTACTGAAACATATTTTGGCTTATATGGTAGCAAATGTCTATTTTAAAATATTAAACACACTATATGATGTTATTAATATAACAGAATTGATGTGCTTAGTTTTCTAATAAAGAAATACATACATAATACGCAATAAGTCTTTGTAAAACGCAAACTATTTCTTATTATCCAGTCGAAAAAAAATTTCTATTTGACAGTTGCTATAACTATAGCTGCTGCTGGGCGATTGCGCATCCATGGCCTACTCACGGAATATCGAAGTTCCTGCATAAGTACATGCAACTGTTCGTTTTGTTTACGGTGGCCGTGCGTTTGGTTTACTGTGATCGTGCTTGTAGGTATTGTGCTTTTATCTATTTTATATAGTGGTCGTAGGTAGACAGTTTAAAATTGTTGGAGGCTTTGATACCTTTATGGTAAATACTACTCAATTAGATTAATACTCATGCAAGGTTTTCCTAATAGTCTAGGAGCTACATATATTGATTTATGCTTTTACCAGTATATTTTCGCCGCATTGGTGCAGTTGGGTTTTGAAAACACTTAACTATGCGACGATTACAATTCAGGTATGGCGAGACGGTGACTAAGAGCGTGAAGCTTTAGGTTTACACCTGAGTTGGTCTCGCAGGTCTTGGGTTCGATTCCTAGATGGGTGCACGACTTTTCAAGTCTGCAACTAATATTAGTGGTTTAAAAATCCAACAGGGAAGAGTGTAAAATGAATTTCACTTTCCACGCTGCCATTCACGCCGGTAACCAGATCGGGGGGAACCGGATGTTCCCGTGGTAGTTTGGAGGTAAATTCATACTCCTCGCCATCACATATCCTCTCAGGTGGAGGGGATGGTCTAGGTTCGGACTCCTCGATAAACTCTAGGGCCCGTCTGGCTGACATTCCCCAGACGTAATTTCCTTCCCCCATCTCTGAAGTGTCATTCCATTTCCCCTATATGTACGTCTGAACAAAAAGTATACCACTCGTATGATCATGCAGGGTCACGTTACCCGACCAGTCTCGAATATCCACAAGTAATAACTAGGCCTGGCCGAATACCTACTGGTGAAGGCCAAATCGAACGAACAAACTAACAACATATCAGGTATAATTCGGCATTTTTGTTTATATTCCATTAGACACGTTACATCTAGGCCAAACAGTAGGAGCATGTTCTTTTAAAAAGTTGAAAAAATCGCATCGATTTCGTTTGTGTTACCATTTGCCCTATTTTTGAAATTACGAATCTAATATCGGACCTTTTTGGTAAATAAATATCAAAAACACAAAATTAACAATAAGGAATACTAAAAAAGCTAAAACATCATAAAAAACTAAACAAACGCTTAAACAAATATAGCAGTGAATAGATGGATTACATACCTTATTTAAAGAGAAATTCATAATTGTGTTTCACATTAATTTACTGAAACATATTTAGGCTTATATGGTAGCAAATGTCTATTTTAAAATATTAAACACTCTATATCATGTTATTAATATAATAGAATTGATGTGCTTAGTTTTCTAATAATGAAATACATGCATAATACGCAATAGGTCTTTGTAAAATGCATAGTACTTCTTATTATCAAGTCGAAAAAAATTTTTTATTTGACAGTTGCTATAACTATAGCTGCTGCTGGGCGATTGCGCATCCATGGCCTACTCACGGAATATCGAAGTTCCCGCATAAGTACATGCAACTGTTCGTTTTGTTTACGGTGGCCGTGCGTTTGGTTTATTGTGATCGGGCTTGTAGGTACCGTGTTTATCTATTTTATATAGTAGTCGTAGGTACACAGTTTAAAATTATTGGAGAATTTGATACCTTTATGGTAAATACTACTCAATTAGATTAATACTCATTCAAGGTTTTCCTAATAGTCTAGGACCTACATATATTGATTTATGCTTTTACCAGTATATTTTCGCCGCATTGGTACAGTTTGGGTTGTTCTAACTTAGGATTATAGATTCTGTGGTTATCTAACTAACTTATATAAGGTGTTTGATACTTTTAATATAGGTACTTTCTTTGAATGTTAAGTTTCGTCATCACTTTGGTTGGCCGTGAAATTTTCTTTATCATGTAAAATTATTGATGATTTTCATAGATTTTAAGATGATATTCACAACAAGTCGACTCTGTAGGGACAAATATATTTCTTTTTACGTAAAAATTTCCTCTAGAGGCAAGTTAGAGTTTTATTCTACATAAGTTATTGCGCACAAAACAACCGCTACCTCTCACTAGTGGAAGTCCTATTCCTATAGAAAGTCGATAGATTTTCTCTCTTTTAAAAACACTTAACTATACGACAATTACAATTCAGGTATGACGAGCCGGTGGCTAAGAGCGTAAAGCTTTAGGTTTACACCGTAGTTGGTCTCGCAGGTTCTGGGTTCGAATCCTAGGTGGGTACACGACTTTTTAAGTCTGCAGCTAATATTAGTGATTTAAAAATCCAACAGGGAAGAGTGTAAAATAAATTTCACTTGCCACGCTGCCATTCACGCCAGTAATCAGATCGGGGGGAACCGGATGTCCTCGTGGTAGTTTAAAGGTAAATTCATACTCTCCGTCATCACATATCCTCTCAGGTGGAGGGGATGATCGAGGTTAGGACTCCTCGATAAACTCTAGGGCCCGTCTGGCTGACATCCCTCATATTCCCTATATGTACGTCTGAACACAAAGTCTACCGGATCGGGCAGGGTCACGTTACCCGACCAGTCTCGAACATCCACACTTAATAACTAGGCCTGGCCGAATACCTACAGGTGTAGGCCATATCAAACGAACAAACAAACAACATATCAGGTATAATTCGGCATTTTTGTTTATATTCTATTAGACACGTTACATCTAGGCCAAACAGTAAGAGCATGTTCTTTTAAAAAGTTGAAAAAATCGCATCGATTTCGTTTGTGTTACCATTTGCACTATTTTTTAAATTACGAATCTAATATC
The DNA here is from genome assembly GCA_030620095.1 of Kuschelorhynchus macadamiae. NCBI lineage: Eukaryota > Metazoa > Arthropoda > Insecta > Coleoptera > Curculionidae > Kuschelorhynchus > Kuschelorhynchus macadamiae. The sequence continues at coordinate 3,843 of JAUTXW010000758.1, read as the reverse complement.
GGACCTTTTTAATAGATAAACACAAAATTAATAATAAGAAATACTAAAAAAGTTTATACCAGTGAATAGATTTTTTATATACCTTATTTAAAGGGAAACAAAATTCATTATTTTGTTTCACAATAATTTACTAAAACATATTTTGCCTTATATGGTATATAATAGAATTGATGTGCTTAGTTTTCTAATAATGAAATACACCGATTGCTCAGTTATATTTGCTTAAAACTGACATGATTTCCACAAAGACGAAAAATTCGTGTTTTTATATGCCTCATCTCATACTAAAATTAGATTAAAATCTATTGATAACCGCTATGCAATAAAAAAGCGGTGCCTTAATATTTTCTTTATAGGCTATTACAACTCGCTCATCCAAGCACATATTACATTTCAATCTTAAATATTTATAGCATCATAACTTACTGCTTTAGAAGTATTATATGTTTATCCACTAAAGTTCATTTCAAAGTTTAGATAATAACCTTACCGAGCAGCGCAAACTGAGACGACATCATACTATCCTTCAAATTAATGTTAGACTCTAACGACTTGTGGTGTTTCTCAGAGACAATGGCCTAGTTATGTTGTAAAGTTCTCGTCTAGAAATCCACATAGCCCACATAAATCATCTTAGTCCTTTGTGCAGGCGACATTCATTCGATAATATTGCTGTGCAAAGCCAGATTCAAGCCAACCTTTGCCTTCCTTTGCTGGCCGTGCTTAATATCGGATCAAGTACACAATATAATTTAAGAGCGTAAATGCTGATTTTAAATCTATTTTTAGTTTTTTACTATACTATATTATTCTGTCTTCATAAAAAGCTGCCAACTGTACACGGAGGAGATAGCTATACATACTCATTTTTATTTATTTTTTTGAATAATACACGTGTTTATCATTATTTATTATTATTATTATTATTAACTTTCATTTGCCGCTTAAACAAAAAATAATTTATGTATAATTTTTTAGATTAGCACATTCTATGGATAAATCATAAATTCAGAAAAAAATTTAACCCCTCCTTTTTAAAACATAAATTCAGTGATTTGAAACAATTTATATGCTTCCAATGTAGGACGGGAAATCCAAAAGAAACCAGAGAAGACTGCTGTATCCTCCCACGTGCGGTTTTGAATAAAAGTATTGGGTGTGATAATGAAATGAAAATATTTAACGTAAGCGGAATAAACTGCTGAACGGACCAAACGGGACAAGCGAAATTGCAGGTAAAAGAAAATATACACTGCCGAACAAGTTTCATTTTTTTTTGTTTTTTGAACAAAACCTATTTTAACCTTATATAACTATATCCACGTAACTAAAAAATACCTATTAAAGAATTTAGTTGGCTTGCAAAAAAAAATCTGAATCATTTGTTACAAAATTTTAATTTTTAGGCATATACAATGAATATACAAAATACAGATAATAATATATTGTTGGTTCAACAAAAGCAATTAAACATCACTTTGAAACTCATTTTGAGCTTCTTAGTCTGTCTTTTGAAAGCAGCCTCTGGGGCATCTCTTGTAATAGTCCAACAGTGACAGTGAATTATCCTGGTGGAACCTCTGATAGTACAGAAAATTAATTTTCAACAACATGTTACACCCTGGGTTTTTGACCCCAGGTTTTTGTAACACGATAGAACTTGGACAGTTAGGTATTTAAAGTAGAGATGTGTAACTCAAGAGCTGAGCAGCTGAAGCAGCTCCGAGGTACAAATCTTTTTCGATTCTGACTCACCTCTCACTCGCACTCTCACAGAGTCACGACCGCCGAAAGAGTCGAATTGCATTGCGATATGTGCTGCTTGTTACATTCTCGACTTAGCGGTCTTGACTTTTAAGGTTTTATCTTTTTATTTCGGCTGTTTAGATGTAAAATAAATACAAATATAGATATTTGATATAGTTGGAACTGCCTGGTAAATACGCATACAAAATAAGGCAATTTACTATTTAAGAAAATAATGTAGGTTGAAAAATGCAATAAACTTAAATATTATTTACTCTAACATTATGAAAAAGAATATGATGACTTTTTTTCGGCAATATCGTGACGTCATTTTTAATACTAATTATACAAATATCTATAAGTTTTAATACCTATCTTAAACGAAATAAATAAGAGCCTAATTTATTACATAAATCTCCAATAGAAATTCTGCATAGTCAGACTGTATAACGTTAAAAATTTAAACACTAAACCTGACCAATTCCAGCCAGGGTGGCAGAACCGTGGTCCGGGAGTCAACTCATGAGTTAAAAGCCTTGTCAAACCACGTTAGAAGTGTAGTCAGTGAAGCGCTTCATTAAGATGAGTTACATGTCCCATCTCTACTTTATAGTCTTCTGCTTTTATGTTTCCCAAAAAAATTGATGCCAACCCTTTTAAAGGCATTCTAAGCATCTTTTTCCTTGCCTTGCGCATCTCTGAAAAATTTCATAATCTGAAGACTCACAAATGTTCCTTCTTTAATTTTAGCGTCAGTTATTTTAGGGAATTTTTCTTTTAAATAACTAAAAGCACAGCCTTCACAAGTTTCAAAGTACCAATTTTATATGAAGTGGCGGTATTAAAACCTTTTCAGGGGGAGCTAGTGGGGCGCTGATTACATTTTTTTTCCTGACTCAAAAGGCACTTTCGGAGGCCAAATTTTAATTTTCTTTCTATGTTGATCCGATCGTGTTGTCCCATTCGTAGAGGAGGCAGCAGTATTTGGTATAAAAAACTTTTAAATCCACAACATTTTTCATATTGTATGGTCTCCAGTAACAATTTCAACTTGCTACACGTTTCTTTCATGTGGCCTGCATGACGAATTGGGACTGAAAGCAACTTTTTCTATTGTGGAGTACAGCTTAAAGACTTACGTTTGAGGAATCAATAGAAAGTCTCCAGCCTTTTGGATCATAGTCCAGATTTAAAGCTGCCATTAATCGCTACCAACAGACTACCAAATTGTTTTCCACCCGGGCATATGGCGTATTTTAAATTTTGATACTGTATCACAGACCTGTTTTTCCTGAAAAGCCTTTTCTGATGGGAGGTGTTAAGCAAAAGTAACAGTCAGTAACGTGGTTTTTCGATTCTCGCCAGATTATAGGAACACTGAAGAGTATCCTACGCTTTTTACCACTTAACCGCGTCTTCAATCTTGTAGCCAATATACAATTGGTGAGCTTTTTTTATTAAAGAACTAGGAGCACGTTTTTGTTTCCCAAAAGTCACTTCAACACATATATAACAAAAATTATTCGGCTTCTTTACACAAACTCCCCACATGTTACTCAAAACTCTCTAATTTCCCAAATACGAACAGCTCTTGATAAACTGGTCGTTAAAATACAACTAACTAACAATTTAGGATTTAGGTTATAGGTATTTAGTCCTAACACTGGAACCTGTGGTGGACGATAGATCAAAATACAAGAGTTCTAACCACACTACACTACAACTTATTACGTTCTGGACGCGCGTTTCGTTAACTAAGTCAGTATCATCAGCAGATTATATAAACTAAAGTAACTTATCCTAACCGAGACTATTTATAGGTAAATGTGGTCACACTTGGTTGCGCCGAACTACACCATTGTCAAGTAAACAATAGAGGGGACTACAGGGAATAGGCCCTCTGGCTTTATTTAGTGCTTTCTTATCACATTTAACTATTTCTATACTCTCAAATGCATCCAATAATCTATAATTAGATACATTTTTAATCAACTTAAGATTATTTATTCCTATTTGGTGATTCTTTTCTAAAGGTTTTTTTTAAGAGTAGACCATTTGTTTCAAACTGATCCCTACGATTTAATTGAGAAGAACTCG
>JAUTXW010000757.1:0-249866 GCA_030620095.1 Kuschelorhynchus macadamiae | reverse complement strand
GAGTAGATGCAAATAAAATAGGCTTTCTACCTCGAAGAAAGATATTGCAATGTACATATTATATATAAAGTTACTGTCATATAACGATATGCGTATATAAAGGGTGTTCTCTCTGTGTGGTGGAATTCGTTACGAAACTCCCGGATTTTTTATTTTCTTTTTACTGATAAATAATAATTTTGTTTATATTTTTACTGTTTTTCCTATATTTTTATAATGTGTTTGTCAAGCCGAAAGACACCGTTCTGTTAAATAGTCTTGCGCATGCATAAATAAGCGTTTACGACAATACATCTATGTCATTCATTTATCAAATAATCATTAAAACTGGGATGAAAAACATAACTTCTTAGCACATTTTATCTGTAAATATTAAATTCAGATCTGACTCGAACCAAATACAGATAATACTTTGAATAGACAATCCATCCAATGTTAAATAAATTGCCCTTAATTGGGGCCCAACTTTGTATTGTTTCTCTATAGTAGAATCCGTGAGAAATTTTCGGGTAGCACAACGCCCGGGGCCGACGCTGTTGGCCTCGTACAACACTTAGAATTGTCAGTCGATGACGTACTACATCTGATCGGTTGTTACTGTTAAGTTTATTTACAGATAAGAATAATTTTTGGATTGTATTTGTAAACAAATAGACGTTTCTGGCAACGCCATTACATTAGTACGTTTCTCGTCGATGCAGTAGAATTTGATTAATGTGATTAAATTATTTAGTTGTGATGGACGGTCTATTCGAAGTTTAATCAGTCTTTGCTCAACTTAGCTAGAACATTGATATTCCACTGTACCATTTTATATTGTGTTTTTTAAGTGTTTTTATTTATTTTTAAATCATTATTTTTCATAAGGTTATTTACATAATTTTTAAAAAAACAGAATGTCATTTACTATTATCTCTATGTCACATTTGGTTTTTCTGCAAATTTTCAAGTTAATTGGACATGTAGGTTTTGTGCATTGATGTGTAAACATTAAACCGCGTATTCACTAAAAAGGTAAAGTAAATTTGGGGTATTGGCATTTACAAAAATTATTTGTTTAATCTTTGCACATGTCATCTTGTCTTAAATCTATAACTGTCAGGTAGACCTGGTCTGAATTCAAACTTCTTTAGTGAATACGGGAATTTAATACGCTGCGTTTTGTTCCGCCATATTGGTTATACCAAAAGTAACCATTTGTCTATATCTGGTTATTTTGCTAAATTTTACGAATCCATCCGATAAAATAAATTAATAATGATTTTTTTGCATTTTGTGAGGCCGTCATTTGTTACCGAATGTTATCATTCCATCCTTACGACCATTGATTGTTGACCAAAATGTTAAGTCAACCCGACAAGCAGTTTTTGAGCTATGCTGTGTACAGACAGAGCGACAGACAGATACACTGATGGAAATGGGAAAACATGTTTTTCGGGACTTAAGGACGCTAAAACACAAAGATCTGCAAAATCTAAGGGTGATTTTTTTCACGATTACGATACTTCCCTCTTACTATTATTCTATGCTACTTACTACTCTAAATGCTTGTAGGGCAAATCTCAGTAGATTTTAAGTATCATTCTTTAATTATTACTTAGCACAAAAAGAGAGATGCTTGCAACTTGGTACATCAAGAATCACAGAACGCAAAAAAAAACATTTTTGAAAAATATAAGAGAATGTTCAACCGGTAGAGGGTTAAAAAACACCTAAAGCAACAAAAACTTTTGAGTTGTACTGCACTAACCCCGGGCTTCAAACCGAATTCTTTAAAGCTTATAATCTTAAATTATTGTTCTATTTTTTGAAAATAAACTAATTCCAATGGGTAATTGAAAATGACTGTTATAACTTCATCGGTATCGAAGACCTAAAGTACCCTCGGATGAATCACAAAAAATTTTCAAAATTTTACGCAAATATCGGAACGAACTAAGAAGGCAAGGCAGCAATGTGATCGAGATTATTGGACTTCGTTGAATGAGACACAAAAAATCAATGTTTGAAAATTTAACACAACGTCTAACAAACGGATATAAACTGATCAAAATTTCACATAATAACAACCAGAATCCGTGCTAAAAAAACATATTACAGTTTATTACCCACCAACACAGAAATGTTTTGATGGATAAGGGAATTAAGTCGTGATATCTAATAGGCCTATGAATAGTAAAACAATGCATTTTAAAGGGCTGTTTCAAAAACCTTACGATAAACATTATCAGTTGAGTTGGTCATTTAAAAGTGTTGGCCAATGTAAGAACTAAAACACGAAAACTAAAAAATGCTAAGGCTTTTTATTTTACGTTCCAGGTCGTTATGTGCTGCCACAGTGTTGACACCTGCGTACAGACAGTACAAGGTGTCCGGATTTGGTTGCAAAAGCACAAACCTGACCTAATTTTTTGTGAAACCCATGAAGCAGTAAACAAAATTTTCACAGCCTTCTTCATTTATCAGATACATGGCGAAATAGAAAATTTTGCATTTTGGGACCCCCCTCGTATCTCGGTTATCCTTTAACTTAACGCAAAGGGAAAAATTGCTGCTTGTAGTTTTTTATGCGGATCTGGCGTAGTCATATTTTTCATTTGAGTTGTTATTTTTTAGATATGACCCAAAGTTGTGTTTTTTTAAATGGGACACCCGGTATATTTGTCCAAAATTGATTTGTCCTTTTAAAGGCTTCTCAAAATATATAATAGTATGGGTATATTTTAATAAACAACAACAAAAATCCTAATTTTTATAATTATCATCCCAAATTTTGCAGTAGGCCATGCAAAACGATGCCGTTTTCTTTTGTTTTCTTGGAAGCAAATGACATTTCCCAATTTTGTACGCGTATATAAAATATAGCGCTAGTTTTTTGTATTTATTTATTGTGTAAAAATATATTTGTATTATTATGGAAGAAAACCAAACTTTCGAACATCATGAAAAGTACGATATGTTAGCTTGTTTTATATTAAGTAATGAAAATGTTGAGCGGCTTCTGCGATGTATTTTAACAGGTAAATAGTTAATTTTTAGGTATGTTGAAATACTATTGCTTCATTTTTATTTAGATATCCAGAAAGGAGGCAACCTAATATATCCACTTTTTATCAGATAAAAAAGAATTTACTTAATCACGGATCATTTATCAAACCTCGTACGAAAACATATATAATAAAGAAAATCGGGAGGCTGAGGAAATTACGGTTTTGGCTAATGCAGAGAATTACCCTACAAACTCTTGTAGGGCCAGTGAAAAAAAGAGCATAAAGATTCCAAAAACTAGAGTTCAAGAAATTCTAAAAAAGCACAAATACCACCCATACAAATTTAGGCTCGTGCAGCATACTTACAGCCAGGGGATGCAGAGCGTCGGGTAGTCTTCTGCAATTGGTTTCGAGAAAGATGCGATATGGTTAAAGATTTTGAAAGGAAGGTTATATGGTCAGACGAAACACATTTCAGTAATTCTGGTATACTCAATAGGCGCAATAAATGATTCTGGTCCCAGGAAAATCAACGCAAATATTTCCCAGAAGACAGCAGGGCAGGTTTGGTCTAAATGTGTCCTCCTTCATATTAGGAACATATAAAATTTTATATATTTGAGGGAAATCTAACAGCCAATCGCTATATAGAAATTTTAGAGGTAGCTATACTGAATTACTTGACGATGTTCCTCTAGCGCAAATTAACGAAATTTATTTTCAACAGGACACGGGACAGGTGCTCCTGCACACAATTCTTCTAGACGACGAGATTATTTCTGGACTGTCATTTCCAAAATCAGCGGATCGGAACAAATGGACCTATAAGATGGCCCCCTAGGTCCCCAGAATTGACGATTTTAGATTTCTTTCTATGGGGATATCTGCATATCTATATATCTGGAAGCATGCATAGAACAAAATGGAAATCAGTTTGAACAGTTCTTTTGATTTCCTTGGTTACTGTAGTTCTTATACGACAGTTGATTTTTGCTGAAAGGCTTGTTACATAATAATTTATTACTGTTTTGTTCTTGTGTTATATAAATCTAGGCAGGTGATACTTTTTTGGTGCGAAATTATCAATACATATTTTGATAAATACATTTAATTACATATTTATTTTGATTTATTGTTACGATGTAGATATTGTTAACGACTTTAAATAAAAGGCAGCATTGTTTTGAAATATAACGGACGACTCTGTACGTAGTGGAAAATTTACCTAATACCTGCCAAAAATATCCTATAAATATTCAATTAAATCGAGCTCTGGCCTTTGTGAAAGTCAATCAAATGTTCAAATATTCCAATCAAATATTTATGCACCACCACTGCGACATGAAACTTTTGGTTTTCACGCATTAAAAGAAAAAAATCGATAATAAAGGGATGAGGAGATTAGACAAACCGGTTGTCTTTTGGTCTTTGGTGTACATCCAATATGGTACGATGTTCTGTTTCCACCAAACTGTATTTGTAAAAGTGAAATAAATTAAAAAATGCTTATCTAATTTAACAATTGAACCAAACTATTGAATCAAAGAAAGATGATAATAAAGAAATATTTGGGGCGGAATTTAGATGACATTGAACATTTGGTCCCTGGTAATTTACTTGAATTAACAAATGTCAAAATTTCAATATTCATATAGGGTGGCCATGGCAATTATTATACATTTCAAATCCATCAAATACATTTTCAACACCTTATAAGAAAAGGCTGGTTGGTAGGTCAAACTTTGGATGGTCCGGCGGTGCGAAGGTGTCCCTATATTGAACCACTTTCCTCCCGTCTACAGAATGTATCAGACGCGCAGCTTGACCTAGGTAATATATTTATCTATAGTGAAATAACTAACGTTCTTTAAATACTTCTACACAAACTGAGGTTTGGCATTGACGAACAAGAATGTTTGTCGCTTCTGTTTCAAGTGAAAAATAAAAATGTTAAGATTTTAGATATATTCCCCTTAATCCCCCCTCTTTTATCTCCAGCACAAAAGATAAATTCTGATCTTTTTAAGCATTTAAAAATGTACTTTCTAAAAATCATTTTATTAAAAACAGGCGTTGAAAAGGGTAACGCAAGGACGGACATATTGAGGGAGCTCCTCCGCCAATGTTTTATTTTATGTTGGAATTAATTCATTTTTCAATGTATTGTTAAAAAAAATTTGTTGAAAGCCGAAGAAAACAAAATATGAATGCTACCAGGAGGTAGCTAAAAAGGGCGGACCTTTTTTTTAGTTCAGAGTTGGGTTTTTCTTACTTACTATACTTACTACTTACTTGCAACTGTGCACACTCATACTAGAAAAATATATTGAAAACTTTAATTCACTGTATTTCTAGGACTCCATAATAAATAAACAAAACAAAAAATAAAATAAATCATAAATTTAAAAAAATTGAAACAACTCATAAACTAAGCAAGTTTTCCTCCCTTTCTTCACTATATACAAGTCATCACATACTACAGTATAGTTGTATAACTAACCCAAATATTTCGTTTTATTTTTCTCTTAAAAGTCAAAATCGAAAATATTTTAAACGAATTACTAATACTGTTCAATTTAACCCCAACATATGAAAAACATCTTTTGAAGAAGCTGCTTTTGTACCTAGAAATCGCAAGCGAATCGTTCCCTCTAATTGGTATGTTGTGTAAGTCAGAACGAAAAGAAATCTTTTGTCTCAAGTATTCAGGGATGCCAGTAAAAAGTAGCCGATGTTTAAAGGTTAAGATTTAAATTTCCCATAGCTTAGACATTAGTAACCATCGAAGAAGTTTTAATTTTTCTGACACAGGTTCACAATTTATACAAGGCCAAACACAAACCTGGGCACAGATTCTCTGCACTCCCTGAATTCGATTTTTTGTACTAACATCCAAACAAGGACCATAAACAGTACAACCGTAATTGAATATGGAAAATATCAGAGATTCACACTGTGATTTTCTTAGGTTAAAACTAAGTACGTTTTTATTCGCATATATTTTCATCGCAGCATATGACCGGCGCAATATTCCAGAAATATGTTCCGTAAATCGTAGGTTTGAGTCACAAATTAAACCGAGATTTTTGGCTGAAGACCTGTAAGGAATGTTTTCATTGTTTATAGTAGGGCAAACATTGTTTTGAAGACAATCTTGACATTTTTTTGACTATCCAAATAGTAAAAACTGTGATTTTTTGGCATTAATTGTAAGGTTGTGAGAAATTGAAAAATTATGTATTATATTTAAATTTTAATTCATAGTATTATTTGCCTGCGGTGCGTCATTCTAACTGAAACTATAATAAAGCTGAATGTCATCAGCAAATCCATGGATCGAACATGAATTAAGCTTGGACAACAAATCGAAGGTATAAATAAGAAACAATAAGGGTTCTAATATCGAGCCTGGGGTTCACCCGTATGAACGGACGAAGTATTTGATAATTTCCCATTAAAAATAAAACTTTATTTTCTATAGAAAAGATAATTTTCAAAAAACTTTAATGGGACTTTATTAAAATCAATACATTTTAGTTTAGAACAGAGTAAATTGTGATCCACAGTATCGAAAGTCTTAGTGAAATCTAGCAACACCAATGCTATAAGGTTTTTTTGATCAATTGATCGGCCAATATCATCCGCAACCTTTAATAGAGCATTTAAGGTGTCGCGTATTAAATTAATTTCAAATTTTGTGCAAGCATTAAGTGTGATATAGGGATAAACTGGTATGAATTCAACATGACGTAACAAAATGACGGTACGTATCAATGTAAAATCTACTCACTGAACTTGAAGAATAAAATGTGGCATAGATAGAAACTAGTAAAATATTGGTGTGAATCTAATATGATAGAACAAAATTGGCGCCTAATAAAAATATTTAAAAGACAGTAATGACTATGAACTAAATTGGGCCATACTTCACTATTCCTAATAAAGGAAAAATTTACCGATTTTTTAATTAGTGACAGGGCCAAAAATATTTTAGAACCCACTAAAATTCGCTCAAGACCATTACATAGTTCTACTAGCCAGATAATAATCATTGTATTAGAATTAAATATTTTTAATGTTCAAGTTTTCTGCTTGTTTATTTCGGCTTTTTCTACATAAATACTAGGCAGTTTATTTTAAATGTATCACTAAGACGGATGTTATAAGTAGTAAAAACAAAAAAGTTATCGTGTTTGCCTTGCATCAGCCAAGTATTATTGGCAAGTTGCTGCTGGTTTTGATGTACCTCGATAATATTTTTTGTTGGTCAATGACTCGTGTGGCTCGTTGTACTCTGTGTATTTCAGAAGCACCTTATCCATATCCGTGCTGGCATACTGATACAATTTGTTGCTACTGCTGAAGATGATCAAAGCTATTTCACAGTCGCACAAGACGGACAGTTCATATGCTTTTTTCATTACTCCGAATTTCCGTTTATTGAAAGTTACCTAAAAACCATAAAATTAAATAAAATATTTATTTACACGAATAGTCTTTAAATATCAGAGGTATACCGCTTGGGGTTGGACTTTATTCACTCCGTCCCACTTGATATTGAAACATTCATATATTAAACATGGCTTGTCAAATCATGTATTCATTTAGTTCTTATACACTGCCCATAAAAAAACACGACTACAGTTTTTGCATCAATTTTACTTTTCCGTATTTTGAAAACGAGTTCCCCCATTGAAGAGCTATTAAAAGATTAAAATGCATAATTAGAATCAGCAGTCTGCTTAAGTAAAGCTTTAAGAAATCAGATAAAATTTAAATATAGTCATGAGGTAATACGGCGTTACCAGAGATCTAAATAAGTATAAATCTTAAGAAAATTATTTTCTGACAAAAGATGATAGGTGGACTTTAAAGTTAAGGTGAAGCCTCGCTATCGCTAATAATTAATGTCTGAAAATGGACAATTACTGCAAAAAAATCTCTCCATTTTATCAAGGGTTTGCATTAGTTCTTTTACCACCCCGTATAGTACACAAAGCAAAATAAGCCATCCGATTACTCGGTTTCACAATACAGACACACTTGTATTGTAGGTTCCTTTTGACCAGCAGTTTAATAGCAATGTGGTTCATGGCTGGTAGGGGGCCCGGCGATAACGTGTAGTGGAACCCAAGGAAAATATGGATTACGTTTTTTTTGGTCATCAATTATTTTGTCCCACTGAATTATTCAAAACTATGAATTACCTTTTTTTTTTTCTTTTTCTTGTAGTAGATATAGGGTCCTTTGCGGAAAACTGCGGTGAGGCTCAAAAGTTATACCCTAAGCCACTGATTAATATATATATATATATATATATATATATATATATATATATATATATATATAATCAAGAAATACATTACGGCCTTAATGTATTTCCCCTTCCCTATGGCCGCAATGACCGCTGTTAATTCATCCACATTAAGAATAACCCTGCCATTCTCTCTTAGAAAATATATGTTCTTAACTTTAATAAGAGACGAAAGCTGGTCCAAGCGCCATGCCGCGTGCAGGCATCTCATGCACGTGCCTGGTGCCAGCCCTGAGGCAAACTCTGGTAGTTTATGACACGTGCATTATTAAATAACTATATTATATATATATATATATATACCTACATATATATATATATATATATATATATATATATATATATATATATATATATATGTATTCCATATATGCATTGATGCTTTATAAATCGGAAATTACCACCCAAACGACTAATTTTAGATTTTGCTATTTTTTATAGTGACTTGAAAAATATCTCCTGTTTTCAAAAAATCACACATAACCTTAATTATCTCGGAAACTACGCAGAAATCGACTATAGTTTAAATTGGTAACTTAACAAGGAATCAAATAATTGACAAAAAATACAGGGTGTCCATATAAAATTTCATAGTTGATGTCGTCCCAGCAAAATTGGGATACTCTGTATTCAAAACATCTATATATTTTAAAAAATTTAAAATTTAAAGAAACTTTTGTATGAAACTTTTTTTCGTATCTATTACGGATTTCCAGATAGTATAGGACTATAGAGGACGTCGGCGGTAGCTAAGAAACCGTTAAGAACAGAAAAAATATTTATAAATAAATCGGCCAACAGAAATCGCTGTAAATTATTTTCAAGTTCGAAAGTTGGCCGCTAGGGGGCGTAAAAGCAACACAAAAGTGTAAATGCCAATTTTCTCTTAAATTTATATAATTGGGGTATGTTGAAAATATAAGCATTATATTATTCACCAAAATACGCACTTTTTTGCAATCCATTTTTGTCTATTTTCGTGTGGTGGAGGAAGGTCAAACATTTTTACTTTCAAATGTAGGTATCTCTATTTTGGATGAACCGATTTTATTCAACTTGGTGTCAAAAAAATGTGCTTTCTTTACACAAACTTGTAGAGCCATAAACTACCGTAGTGACTTTGGTGTTAGTGGTCATTAGATGGCGTTGTTTCAGAATTCTGCAAATAATGCTGATTTTCTCAAAAAAATCAATTGGTACGCTATAAATTTTATGTCACAATTTATTTGGTAGTTGAAGAGCATTGAATGGTGAAATAAAAAATCCAGATCATTTAAATTGAGAAATTTGTATGATGGTCTTTCGAATCCGAGACGTCGGATTGGAAAATTAACTCTATAGAGGAGAAAAAGTGACAATCTAGCAGTGGAAATTATTTTCATCTCTCATTTCAATTAATCCAAAAATTATAGGAAACCCAAAAAAACTCGAAAAAAACAAGGCTCCAATAGAAACTTTAGTAATCTTTTGCATAACTGTAAAGAACAAAACTTAAGAGAGGGACAAAATAAAATATACCAAATCTCATAATCACATAAGCTTAGCAATAAAATAGCTAAAGCTAGGGCGAGGCAGAGCAGGACTTGGTTTGGCAGAAAGATTAAACCAAGTTTTACCTTGCTTCAGTGAAACAAGAAAAAAAAAAAGACGAAATGAACTAACAACTAACAACAAATATATTTAAAATTATTAAAAACTTTTTAGGGTAAAATGATTTAGTATATGCGACTCGACCTACTACAAGAAACGACATGGTGGACCGTATTAGGAATGCCATCGAAAGTATCTCTATAGCAGAAGTGGAGGCTGCAGTCCAATCGACACTGGAAAGATTGCAATTTTGTACTGACAATAACGTCCTGCATTTTGAGCAATTGCGAAATTAGTTTTCAGTAATTTCAAATATATTTGTTCTTAGTTCATTTTGTCGTTTTTCTTTTGTTGTTTCACTGAAGCAAGCTTTAATCTTTTTGCCCAAATCGAGTCCTGCCCTGCCTCGCACTAGCTTTATGTTGGCCGAAGCTTATGTGATTATGAGACTGTGTTTTAGTATTTTTTATTTTGTTCCTTTGTTAAGTTTTGTTCTTTAGAGTTATGAACGATTACTAAAGCTTCTATTGGAGCCTTGTTTTTTTCCCAGTTTTCTGGTTTTGCTAAAATTTTAGGATTAATTGAAATGAGAGATGAAAAAAATTCCACTTTGCCATTGTCGCTTTTTCTCTTCTACAAAACGGAAAGGTTAATTTTCCAATTCGATGATTCAGATTCGAGAGATTACCAACTTTCTTAATTTAAATACGGACTGGGATTTTTATATCTTCATTCAATGTCCTTCATAACTACCAAATAAACTGTAATATAAAAGTCATAGCATATCATTTGATTTTTTTGAGAAAATCAGTATTATTTGGAGAATTCCGAAGTAACGCCATATAGTGACCACTAACAAAGTCATTACGGTACAGTTTATAGCTCCACGAGTAGAGCAAAAAAAAAAGACTTTTTTTTCAACACCAAGTTAAACAAAATCGGTTCATCGTGACCTTCCCCCACCACTTTATTTTTGAAAATAGACAAAAATGGTTTTAAGCAAAATGTGCGTAATTGGTTGAAGAATGCAATGCTTATATTTTCAATATACCTCAATTATGGAAATGTAGGAGAAAATGGGCACATTGGCATGTGTTGCTGTTACGCCCCCTAGCGGCCAACTTTCGAACTTGAAAGTAATTTACAGCAATTTCTCTTGGCCGATTTACCCACAAATATTTTTTTCCTTAAGTTCGTTCATTAACGGTTCCCGAGCTACAGCCGACGTCCTCTATTATTGGACCACCCTGTACATATTTACAAGCATTGCTGACACGGGAAATCTAATGTCGCCCATCCCTACTTATAACGGCAAAAGTCAGGATCTTATATTTTGGGATGTACTTTACTCAGTGTGAGTGAGCGAATCGTATTTTCGGCTTAACACGAGAACTGGTGTTTGACTTGAAAAATAGTTTTGTTTTAATAAAAAAATCGTCGCGGTTTTTGATAAAAAAAAGTTGTAATACGGTTTGCATACATTTTATAACAAAATATACAAACGTTTTTTGATTGTTGGCCTAGGTTGAGTGGTATTTTTATAGAGAATGCCCAAAGAGCCCAATGTGCCTAGGTGCTGTGACTCCAACGAGCCACCATGCCCCTAATACAGACTTTCCTCATGAAAAAAACATATATTTCTACTACTATATTTTTTTATATGGGAGGTAAGATTTTGATTCTGGGCTTACTTGGACATGCACTGAGTTAAATCGATATTAAAAAGTTCAAGCCTCAATAAGCTATTTGAGAAATTTGAAATACCAATCGATTAAACTAGTGATATCGCTTTAAGCTAAATTGAACAAAAATGAGGCATCATTCTTTTCACAAACAAAATGTGTAGATGGCTCTAAGATACCATACTAAACAATACATATACATCAAATTTTTATTTAGGTCTTTACGAAAAATGTCACCTGACAGCCTGTCATTCTAAAAGCAGTCCACATCCGGTTTATAAAAAAATCAATATGGCACCCAGTATTGAATTTTAAATCTAAAGATATCTTTTGTCAAAAAAAAACATTGTATCGTCATTAACTCTTTAAATGCTATGTCAACTGTACGACAAGTGATATAATGACATTCATAATATAGAACAAAGCAAAACAAACTTAAATTGCTGTTGGTTTTTAACTGTTTGTATTCTATTTTTATTTCCAATATGTTAACTGCATCAGACAAATATACCTACAAAATTAAAAAATATTTTTCGGATAGTAACAAAAATGTGACCGAAAATATTGTGCTTTTACCACTTTAACTTTGAAAAATTGTAAACAACTTCATACCTGTCGGTTTCGTTCATCTGTAATCCTTGATATTTGTATTTTTTTGCGACCCATGGCAGCAATTTTGGAAAAATTAAAATAAAACCCGTTGCGGAGAAATTATCGCGAGTCCAGCGACTCTGTTCCAATCTCAGTCTTAGTATGTTCTCTTTCAACAGCAATCTGTAAGAAAAAAAAAAAGGTACTAAACAAATTCTACTTTAACTGAAATGTAAGACTGCAATATTCTAAATTCTAAAATATGGCGAACTAGTCTAACAATGCAAATAGAAAAATGAGAAAAAGTGTTTTAAAGTAATCAGTACATAAATTTAGTCGATCTATAATGTGCACATTATAATAACTCTTCTTTTCAAGAATTATTGTTGCATCAGTTTATGTGCGAGTTAAGAATGACCAAAAACCTTTATCACATTGCAGGCATTCTGCAAAATACTGTTGACTTCGGCATAGGAGTGCTTAAAGCTCAGAAAAAAAAAACTTATAACTTATTTTATATAATATGAGAGATAGTACGATGCGGTTTTACCATATTAACATACTATTAAATCTCAGGTTATCATGATGTAGTTTCCTATAAGTCTAATGTTAATCACACATGTGTTCCGAAAGGGGCGGAATATACATTGACATATTCCGAATATTGGTGTCTCTAATAGTGCGTGGCGAAAAGGACATACCAGTACTTTGCCACGATTATGAATTATTGTGAAATATTTCAGATCTCGGGTAACATAAATGCTAGCTTTAAGTCAGTCATTATTAAGGCTAATCCATACTCAACCGCAAATCGGTTTGTCAACTTGTCTGCTGCAACCAAACATGGTTGGAGGATTCGGCTGACCTGAACGAAGAAGTGCAAACGATGCCACTTGAAAAAAAAATGCAAATCCATTGAAAAGAGAGAGGATAATGGAGTAAGTCTAAAAGAATGTTGTTTTTTTTTTTGTAAAGATTTTCGAAAAGTCAGTATTTTTACGGCCCTCGTAAAAGGGAAGTATCGTAATCGTGAAAAAATCACCCTCCGAGAATTTTTACATCTTTACGTTTCAGGGTCTACATCTGCTGAAAAAGATGTTATCTCAATTCCGTCGGTCTGTCTGCCTGTCTGTCGCTCTGTCTGTTCGCGTCCTAAGCTGAAAACCTACTTACCCCGACTGACCTCAAATTTTGGACAAAATTAAGGATCATATGGGGATGATATGGCTGTATTGGTAAAATCTACTACGACAAAACAAAATGGCGGCCTAGTGAAATGTAAAAAAAATGTATTTCAAGACAGCGGAACAAAATGGTGGCCAAACAAAATAAAAATAAAACTACTTAATGGACTGATTTTAAATTGTGTGCCATAACTAATTGTTGTATAGAGATGGAGTAGTTAGATTGTGATACTTCCAAGATGGCGGCCAAATAAAATGTTTGTAATTGTAAAAAAAACACACCCTCTTAGGTTTTACATATCTTTACGTTTTAGCGTCCCTAGATGCCAAAAAATATGTTTTATCAATTCCGACGTCCGTCTGTCGGTTTGTCTGTTAAGATATTGAGTTGCAGTTTTGAACATTTTAGCACTAGATATAGAGTTTATGACAAATTCAGAGTTCTACAAAAAATATGTGATACAGGATGTTATACAAGATTTTGCCATTTTTTTCAAATTTTTCTTAAACGATAGCTGTTGAAAATGAGGTATTTTATTGTTCTTTTCTCGCCAAAGTAAGCTGCGCCTAAATACAAAAAAGCAATTTGTAAGAGTTTTCAAATTTCTTTCAGTTCTTGATAATTATTATATGCAGCGAGTTTTTCAGCAAATTGTTTCTTGCTACAGGTTGATCAAGAGTAATGCTTATAAATTTTTTAACATGACTATTGTACAAACAGGCTTGCCAAAACTTGAGCCTCACCATTGTATAAAAAAGATCTGTTTTGCGTATTTTTTTTTTAAACTATCATGTTACGTCAAGCGCTAAACCATTAAGAGTCATTTATTTTTATGTAAAATATACTACTAGATGAACCTTTTCGCCAAAACAAACTTAAATTGTTGTTGGTTTAGCAGCATTAGCATTAGCAATCATTTAAAATTTCGTTCATTCTCAAATGATCTTTTGATTTAACCTTGAACGAGGCATTCTTCAAAATTCGCCACCACAAATGTTGCTTAAATTTTAGAAGATAGAAAACATTGGTCATTACAAAAGTTGTAGGGTTTATTACGTATATTATAGAAAAATAGTCTTTATGTATACTGGATATCTCAAAAAGTGTGCAGCAGGCCCAAGATACATTTCCTTAACCCTATATATTATACGCCTATCCAAAGCTCTTCTTGCTAATTCTAAATAAAAGCTTTGTTATAAATAAAAATTAACGCATTTCTATTGATTCCTCTATGCAATAGAATATTCTCCCTCTCCCTTTTAGCAGGGTTTTTCTCAAAATTCTCGGGTATCTTTAAAAATAAAGGTATCAAACCTAGTATATTTATTTAAAAACAGCTGGCCCGGCAAACCTTGTTCTGCCCTATCCGTTAGATAGCGCGATGAGTTTCCAGAGGAATTATAAAAATATGAGGCGCATTCGCCACATCGTCGAGAAATGTTATTGAAGAAAAACATATTGGTTTTATAGAAAAAATACGCAATAAAACAATACAAAAAATAGTGTTGAAAGGTCTCGGTAACCATACGATCATTTAAAAAAAAAATCATGTAAAGTCGCATTTTATATAATATACAGAGTATATTGGTTTGCTATACATTTTTGAGACATCCTCTATACATGAATACTTACATTCTATAAATTACTTAATAAACCCTACAACTTTTATATTTAACAATGTTCCTACCCCTTGAAATTAAACCAATATTGGATGTGGCGAATTATGTAGAATAGTTCCGTACAAGGTAAAATCAAAAGGTCATTTGAGAGTTTAAAAATGAAGGATATTTTAAATACTAAAAACCATTTTTAGCAAAGAAGGTCTATAATTACTTAATTTAATATGAAAATAAATGAATAAGTGCTAGACAATGCCGAAAATTGCAACTCAATATCTTAATATTTATTGCAATGAAACTTGAAATGTTTCTTGTTTAAGAACCTTTAAATTGGAGTTTATTTTTACCTAAAGAGGATACATTTTTAAAGCAAAGAAACCTGCATATACCCGCTTTTCAATAGATATTACCATAAATCCTATGTTAAAATATCATGCCAAGGAAACATGAGAAATGTCTTACTTGAGACTCCTCCAAACATGGGGCGTATGGGCGAAGATGCTCCCCAAGTGTTAGTTGCGAAATTAAGACTTGGTCACAAATCTTCCTTCGCCTCCCTGACCTACTGACTTTTTACAGTATATCAAGCAACATATAATTGTACTAAGTAATATCAATTAAATACAGGAACGCACGAATCGGGGAGTTAGAGTTATTTGGATCGGAAAATTAGCTTCCGTAAGGTGTGAAAAGTTTTTCCGAGAAACAAAATATGAATAAATTGAATTTATATCGAAATTGCTGTAATGTCATCACTTCGATTTTTGTCCCCTCAACAAGGTTCTCGGGACGTCTACGGACAACTAGGGATGGGTCAGCGACATATCGAAGACCAATAGGAAAACAAAAAAATAACGATAGGTAGCTGATAATATCGATAGGCAGAATATCGATAGTTATTGATAAACGGAGTACATATTTAGAAATATATCGACACGTATCAGCAAATTCGAATAGTAGCAATGAACTATCCATAGGTAAATCGATAACTATCGACATATCGATAAATAAAATAAATATCGACAGATGATGTTCTGTCGCCTATAGATAGGTAAAAAATAATATCGCCCATCCCTACGTACAACCCATGCTTAAGAGCGAATATGTTGGGGAGCAGTGTGAAACGCATATAAGTAAAACTGCCATTTATATTTATCTAAAATTCATTGCCTCTGCGAAACTCGCTACGTACTTTGGAACACTCTAAATAAAAATATGTTTCCATATTGCGCCTAAATATCATATACAGTCATAACAAAAACGATGGAAAGGCATTTTATAAGTACGATTTGAAGAATCGTATGGTTAATTTGTAATGGGTAAAGGCGTAGGGTAGGAAGGTACGATGTGGGACATGGAAAATTGATAAGAAAAGAGGCCACCCGCAAACACACTGACCTGATTTACAGGCGACGGTGTGGGGTTGCAATCGATCCGTGAGGGCAAGGCCGGCCGCGTGCCCTCCTACGCAAGGGCACTGCGCTGCCGCCAAGCACTGTTGCCACCTTAATTGCTTTTTCGATGCCCTTTGCCAGTGTCGTGCCACCCACTTCTTATCCAGTTTTCTTAGAAGGAGAAAGTAGATAAAAAATAAAAGCTTTTAGATAATAAGCTAACAGCCACTATTATTGTAATAAGTATAGTTAAAGGGATTTCTCTGCTGGTCTATTATCTAGGTTGAACTGTGTTCTCAGGACGGATGCAAAGGGCTCAGTGGAGCTAGGTGCTGTAGAGAAATACAAGCGGTAAAAATTCAGCAAATTCAGCACACTTCAATGGCAATGCACTTTTTAAAACAAAAATGACATACTTTGACACATTATTGAATTAATTTATTTTCTACAGTAACTCCAAATTATGTGGTATAACCAGACCAATGATGGGGATAAATAACATTCGTTACCTTTCTGCTGAGATAAGTCTGAGCTGTGAGGATCACAGCTCATAACATTTAAACTTCACAGCTCATAACATTTGAAGGATTAGCTCTAATCTGCAATTACACGAGTTAATTTAAATTGTTCATGTACCACCATAAAAATGTCAACTGACATCAAATGGGAGCTACTATCTGAACATTGTTTCGTTCCTCTCACTTCAATAAGCAAAATTGATTTGGATAGAGCTACATACATACTTTTGACATAATCCCATACAAAAATGTACAGTGGAGGGCCATTAGCTTGAATTAAACCAACTCTGGGGAAAAACAAGGTCCAATAAATCCCATTATTTCTGGTAAGATGAGGGTTGTTGAAAAATTTGACATATAGCCTCAAATTCGTTAGGATAGTAGCTAATAACATTTGAATAATTAAATGCTTTAGTTTGCACATATTATTATAAAAAATCGGGTCGGGGCTATTGGCCGGACATTGTTTCGTTCCTCAAAATTCAATCATCAAAATTGTCACGTTCCAGTTCTAAAAAAATATGTAGTCCATAAGTTTATATCCCTCTATCTATTTTAATCCACAAATGAACGTGCTTTAAAATGCAACTCAATGCCATATTTCATAGCCTCTTTGCATAAAATGTTGACGACTCTATAAACTACTTTTCAAAAATATATTTATCAGTTCTTTTACTTCGCTCGTAAAAAGGAGGTATTACATTCGTGAAGAGATTTTTTCAGATCTTTAAGTTTCAGGGTCCCTTGTCAAAAAACATGCTCGGTCGGTATGTCTATTCGCAGCATAGCTAAAGAACTACTTACCCGATTGACTTTTAATTTTGGTCAAAAACTAAGTCATGTGGGGATGACCTGGTAACATTTTGGTAAAAATTCAATATGGCAAAATAAAATGGCGGAGTAGTGTCAAAAAATTATTACTGAAAAACTACTTATCCAATTTATCTTAAATATTGCACAAAGATCACTTTATGCCTAGGAATCAATTGGTAAAATTTTGATACGAATCCAAAATGGCGGCTTAATAAAATATTTAAAAATTCAGCCTGAAAAAACTACTTAATGGACTGATTTAAAATTGTGTGCTAGAACTAACTGTGGTATAGAGATGAACTAGTAAAATTGTGGTACTAATTCAAGATGGCGAAACAAAATGGGGGCCAAAAAAAAACTGTAATCGTAAAAAAATGACCCTCTCAGGTTTTAGATATCTTCACGTTTTAGCGCCTATAGATGCCAAAAAATATGTTTTATCTATTCCGTCTGTCGGTTTGTCTGCCTGTTAGTTCGCGGCATAGCTTAAAAACTAGGGGGAGATCTGGTAATATTTTGGTAATCCAATATGCCAGAACAAGAAGGCGGCCAAGTGAAATGTTAAAAAAATTATTACTAAAAAAAACTAATTATCCAATTTATCTCAAATTTTCCACAAAAATCAAGTGTTATAAAGGAATGAACTGGTCATTTTGATATAAACATAAGAAATCAGCCGGAAAAACCTACTTATTGGATCTATTTCAAATTTTGGGCAAGCGTTAAGTGTGATATAGAGATACAGTTGTGATACAGATTCAAGATGGAGGACCAAAATGGCGGCCAAATACATTTTTTAAAAATCAACGTAAAAAATCCTATTTATTTGACTTTAAATTTTGCAGAAAAATTAGATATAATATAGGGCTAAACTGGAACGAATTCAACATGACGTAACAAAAACTATTTATTTTAAATTATGCCCAAAAGTCAAGTGTGGTATAGGTAGAAAGAAACTGGTAAAATATTGACAGAAATTCAGTATGATGGAACAAAATGGCACCCAATAAAAATACAGTATTTGTGTTACTATAAATGACTATCTACTGAACTAAGAGGGAAATTACGGGCAAAGGAAATTTATCGTTTTATTATTATTTATTTATATAATTATATAATTTAAGAAGGACCTCTATTTTGAAATTTTGGGAAGAAACTTGCTGTTTACAAAAATTCTGACGGGACACTGATAGCGAAGAAAACATCTTCACTTGGAGGCAATTGAGACTTCTCTTTGTAGAGGCTGCCAACAGGAAGGTTAAACATTACCACATTTATTCTGTGAGACTGTGAGTGTTCTAGTGACTTATAAATTAAAAAAAAACATTTTAAGAGCGTGCTCCCCTGTCCTAGGCCACATCATCACATGTTTTATAAAAGAAGACAGGGCTTCCTGGGAATTTAAAGCAACCAGAGCTGTTCCTGCCTGGGAAAATTATAAACGGCTAAGAAATTTTACTGTTTCGTTAGTAAGGCAGAAAAAAATGGAATATATAAATGCAGTTTGCGCGGAAAATCAATAAAATTATGCTCTGGTAAAGATGTGAATATTCCAGATAACCTATGCAATCATGATTAGTGAATATGTTGGTTAATTTCTTCAAAATATTTTTGACTGTAGTTTGAAAATTAATTTTTATCGAAGTAATGTTTTAAATAATCAATTAAATGTTTCTTTTAATAGGACGAATATAGAATAATTCACGAAAAAATGAAGCTGCTGGTGTTGACGGCATGAGCGTTAAAATGGTAGAAAAAAGGTGTAGTTCTTTCATAGAAAAACACATTACCCATATTATTAATTCTTGTATTGAGGCTAATTATTTTCCGGATCAGTGGAAAATTTCTATTGGAAAACCTTTACCTAAAACCGAAAATCGAGCAAATCTTAACGATCTTAGAATAATCAGCATTTTATCCTTTCTTTCTAAATTTTTTTCAAACATTTTTTATAATCAATTGTTTCATTACTGTATTGTCAGTTAAATAATTCCGTAAAGTCTGTGTGATTTTCGAAAAAAATTAGTACATCTATCGCATTAGTTGGTATAATGATGATAAGAAATTAAATACCGCGTTAGTCTTCCTTGATTTTGCAAAAGCCTTTGATACTATTAATCACGAACTTTTACTATCAAAAATAAAATAGTAGGGACTAATTTCTTAATAATAACGCATTTTTGGACCGCCTCTTTTTATTATTTACACTTTAGATTTTTAAGATCTTTAAAACATTGCAGAATTCAAATGACACTCAAAAGTACTATCATTTTAGTCAAGAAAACCACTTAAATGCATCAAATATAGTAACTGAAGATTTAAATATATCAAAAAGCTTTCTTTTGACTATAACTTAAAATTAAACCCTTCAAAATTCAATTTTAATGGTTTTTGGTCCAAAAAACCACAGATATTTTTAAGCCAAAATCTAAATATTAATCTTGACAGTGTCAGACTTCCTGTAGTTGAGTCTGCTCGTAACTTGATAATTGTGTTGGATATGGAGTTACGATTTAGGGAATAAATTAAAATATTAATTCAAAAGTCATATCTGTCTCTAAAGGTATTATATAACAGCCGTCAAGTTCTCAGTCTGTCCTTGCCCAAAATGGTATGCGAATCCCTAGTTTTATCAAACTTTATGGATCTTGTCTATACATGTTCGCGCCTTATTTTGGGACTAAGAAAATTTCACCATGTTTCACAGACTTTTAGAGCTAGGATGGCTCAAAATGGATAATCGTAGAACGGTACATTTAGACAACTTTTTAATAAAAATTCTAAAAAACCCTTGCTGGGGTTTTCCAAGGGAGAATGTACAAGTTGACCAAATGAAAACGAAAAAAAATCTAAGAGTGAATATAGTACGATAAAAATATAAAAAAGTTATGGGGTGAAATTAAACTTAACAGCCGGTAAATGCACATGAGAAATAAAGAAACGTATTTGTCGCTAAAATATACATTATAAAAGTATGTGGGCCGTCCGAAATATTTTGTCGGTCATTATTTCGGGAAATTCTACACTCCATCAGCTGGCGCAACATTAAAATTTTATTGTTTTAACTATAAAAAAAATTAACTTTTATGAATCTATCACAAAATGATCGATAGTAAGAGTTTCTTTCCGTTTCATGAAAATTAACATTTGCACCGTAAATTAGAATTACTTTGTTAACCTAAAGCCGTTGCCAATTAATGGATCAGAAAAAGATATCGGAATCTCGAGTCTGAAAACATATTTTTTGAAATTAGCTATCTCTATCGCTGTCGAGAAAATGATAAACGTATTAGGTACCAAAAATCTAAAAAATACAAACAATCCCTATTTTGAGATTATTGTTCCTTATATTTGTATTTAGGTCCAGTCCTAGTATATTTAAAGGATACTCTAAGAACTTCTCCAATTAAGGGATATATGAGGCTAGAGGCTTGTGTTTTCCTCTTAAATAAGAAAGCTTATAGCATTTTCTTCTAAACATTCAAGAACCATCGTAAATTAAACAATGGGTACAAAAATATAATATAAATAAAATGCATAATTACACGAAATGCAACTTTTCAATTGTTCACAGTTTAACTTGACAGTTAGCTCAAGAAACTATTCTCATTGTTTATAGGATTAGGTTTTATGAATTATTTTGGTTATTGAAATATGTGCTTGTTAATACTAAATCCTTGAAATAAGTCTCTCTAAAAATATGCAATTGATTCGGTCGTTCCCAGGAGGGCAGGACCACTAACCTCTTTATTTCTATGTTATCATTTTAAAGGCGCGTCCGCAGAGAGAGAATGCGATTTCGCAACAGGAGGTTAGTAAACAATTACTGACATACACTGTAGTTCTTCCACTTATACTCGGAGCTACAGACAAGATTGCCAGATTACTTCGGCGATACACATGTTAGAATCTTTAACACACACAAGAAAATTACGAAACGTTTGTGTTAACTGATATCTGAAAGACATTATTTTCCAAACACGAGAAATATGTAAAATTTCTTCTTATTGTGAAACTGGACCATCTAGATCGGCAAGGGATAAGAATAATAAATAACGTAATAGAAACAAGTTGTACATGCCAACAGGACAAGTGTTTCTGTTAGCAAGGTTTTAATAGTTTTAAGAACTAAATGCTTTTTTATAGTAACCTTTAAATGATTGGAAAAATGGCGCATGCTATCGAGAGTAAGTACCAAGATCTTAATCTGGATCTGAATTGGAATACCTAAGTTGTCTATCGATATTTTTATATGGTCAGTTCTATGGTTCCCAAAGAACACTATTACGGATTTCGTCGGATTCAGCCCTAGGTTGTGTTTTTCTGACAATGACCTTATGTTAATTAATTCTTTATTCATCAGATACTCGGCGACGTGATACTCTTGTAGGTGAGAACTAGCACAGCGTTGTCTATTATCTGCATATCCATTTGACACAGTTAAGTATGTCGGCTGTGTATAATACAAAAAGAAGAAAACTCAAGCCTGATCCTTGAGGAACGCCGGATTGCGCATCTAATCTGACAGCTTGGACTCTATCAGCTAAATGGGTTTGGATTAATTTTATCGATTCCAACGAGAGGCCACAATAACGCAGTTTAGCACAAAGAAGACCATAATCTATGATGTCGAATTCTTTCGAGTAATCCAGTGATATCAAACAAGAAGTTTTCCGTTGATCAAGACCAGCCACTATGTCATCCATAATATTCAACAAAGCAATGTCCGTTCCACGGTTCTTTCTAAACCCGATTGACTATTTGAAATAAGCTGGTGCTCAGTTACAAATTCATATAACCATAAACATATAAGCAATAACGGATTATACATGAGTCTTTCTAGTATTTTGGAACAAAATCTACAAACACACTGACTGTCTTTGATAAGGGAGAGATTAATGTTGATTTCCACAATAAAGAAAAGTATAAATATTCAAAACAGCTGTTGACTAAGTGAACTATGTAAGGAATTATATAAGGACAGCAATATAAAATCACAGTCCGATACATGTTCTCAGATCTATAAGAAATAGACTTTATGATGTTAATGATAATCTCGATATTGTTTGTTGTGGCCACAGAGAAATTAAATCTGTCGTTTCTAACCAGTGGGGGCTATGAGTTGTAGTGGGTTACGTATTCACTGCAGTTGCTTAACTTACAAAGCCTGCTATTCACTATTCGTCCGCATTCGATCGATTCGGCAATTCATATGAATGAACGAGTTGGCGAATCAACGAATTAACGAATCCATCCGTCCTATTTATCAATTTTTATTTAATTCGTTCGCATCGATATCGTTCGTTTCAATGTGCGAAAATATACAAAAAATAAAAGATTAGATTCGGACCAATATATATATATATATATATATATATATATATATATATATATATATATATATATATATATATATATATATATATATATATATATATATATATAAGATATATATATATATATATATATATATATATATATATATATATATATATATATATATATATATATATATATATATATATATATATATATATATATATATATATATATATATATATATATATATATATATATATATATATATATATATATATATATATATATATATATATATATATATATATATATATATATATATATATATATATATATATAGAGTCAACAACAGGAGCAAAACCGACATTTGTGATTACCAAGAGAACATCCGAAATCTTCGCCGGACTTGATACTCTATTTGCCACGGAGCAGCATATAGCCACCTGTGGCGAAACTCATAACCCAAGAGTAGTAAATCGAAAGTAGAAAATATCTAACGCGGTTAGAACTAGTATATAGCATAAAATGGATTCTTTGGGATGACCGCTAAAGCAATGGAATTTGGCTAACCATAGACACGGCTATATGCTGCTCCGTTTAGACACTGACTTCAGTTTCTGAAGGTCGTCATCATATATATATATATATATATATATATATATATATATATATATATATATATATATATATATATATATATATATATATATCGAATACACAAAACAATACCAGAGTCACCAACAGGAGCAAAACCGACATTTATGATTACCAAGAAATCATCCGAAATCTTCACCGGACTTGATACTCTATTTACTACGGAGCAGCATATAGCCACCTGTGGCGAAACTCATACAGTACAGAGTCTTTCCTCATAACATAATTTTTAAATGTAGCCTACCGGGCGTAGGAAGTGACATTCATTTTTTCGTTCAAAATCAAAATTTGACAGCTGTTATTTCAAAAGGTTCTTAATGGTGCAAGCTAGAGCGAAAGACTACATCCTTAAACGAAGCCATCCAGTTCCTAATTATTTTGATGTTAGTAATCAAGAATGCAGTGGGCTTTTACAAGAGTTAATAGTCTATGGAAAATTCCGTTTTCAACATTTGACCTGAACGCTAAAACTAAAGCTATGTAAAACCTTGGAGGGAGAATTTTTTACGATTACAAGCATTTTATTTGTCCACGATTTTAGAATCAATCTAAAAAATAGTTTTTTAGGGCTGATTTTTCTAATATGTTATCAAGCCGTCATTTTGTTTCGTTCATTTGAGATTCGTACTAAAATTTTAAGAGTTGATTTCTACGTAATACTTAATTTGTGTTCCAAATTTCAGGATAAATCGGATAAGTAATTTTTTAGTAATAATTTTTTTAATAATTCACTAGGCCGCCATATTGTATTTTTATCAAAATGTAACCATTTCATTCCCTTATGTCACTAGATTTTATATCAAAATTTGAAGCTATGCCGCGTACAGACGGACAGGCCGACAGACTGACGGAAATGGCAGACAATGTTTTTCGGGGTCCAGTGACCTGAAAACGCAAAGATCAGCATAAATTTCCGAGGGTGATTTTTTCACGATTACAATACTTCCCTCTTATTAGGGTAGTAAAAACATAGAACAGATTCGATATCTTAAGGCTTTACTTACTGTTAGTTTAGTTTTTGGTTAGAACTGTATTCACAACGCTAGGTCATCATATACTTAGCATGAAATGAAACATCTTAACTAGTTAACAATGATCTTGAACTTATTCTACGCTTATATTTTATATACATGACTGTATATAAAATATAAGCGTAAAATAAGTTCAAGATCATTGTTAACTAGCTTAGAATAAAGCACGTTTCAAAATAAATCGCTCCAAGCTCATTCATTGCTCTAATCTCGAGGAGTAAACATTCCTGAAGGTACCCTGTGAAATGGTCAGTGAAATGTCAGTAAGTGACTCCGTTTTGACAGAAGAATAATAATTTGTTAATTGACCTAAGCCGTAAAATTTTCTATTTTAATACTTCGCATAGTTCCCAATACAATAAATAAATTCCGAAATATACATAAGTCCACTGCTGTACAAAAGAAATTACATTATAAAGAGGTCTTAATTTTATATAGCTTCTGTGCGCCAAGGACAAAATCATATCGCGGACCGTCTAAAAGGTGTGAGTTTCTCAAGGAAATTAGAAGATGGATCATTAAGCAACTATAAAAGTATTTTCATCAAACGTGTTAAACTTACGTGGAATTTAAAATAGCTAAAGAACTGCCTACTTCTGCTTTGATATTGTAAAATCAGAGTTAATTATTGTTGGTAAATTAAATAGTGTGATGTTAATTTTTAAGCGCACTAAAAGCAACTATTATACTTCTGCCCTTCAGTTTCAACCGAGGAGGAGGTTATTAATTCAACCCTATGTATTTTTTATTTATGTATATCGATTAGTTCGCGATGGTTTAACCAATTTGGACGAAATGACCTTGACCATTCGGTTTTTGATCTTTACCTTTTATCTGCGAAGCACAAAATCTCTATTTCACAAGTTTTTTGGGTGTCTTTAGCATTCCCCTAAACACGTGCTTGTATCTTTTTTGTTTTTTACGTCATCGTGAACCAAACTTTTCAATTTTTTTTTGCAATTATCTGGAAAACTATTTTTTTGTAATAACTCAAGTTAAATATTTCGATAAGACGAAACTTTTTTATTTGAAACTTTTTTCTACATCTTAAATCATGGTTTGGGTGTGGCCGACTGAGTTAAGGTCAGCTTTAGGCTAAGTTAGGATAGGTTTTCGAACTTTTTTATAATAATCAAAGTTGAATAACTCGAAGAAACAAAACTTTTGTATTTGAAACTTTTTCGGTATCTTTAAAAAATATGGTTTGGGCGTGGCCGACTGAGTTAACGTCAGCTTTATGTTAAGTTAGGTTTTCGAATTGGCAAAAACCCTGCAAGAAGCAATGTGTAAGAGAGAGACGGATAATTTTCCACTACATGATGGAGTCAATAGGAATACATTGCCTTTTATGCCAGGGTTTTTCTCAACTTTATCCGGTATCTTGAAAAGTATTAAACCTAGTGTATTTATAATCAGCAAGAAGAGGATATATATTATACTGGATGTTCCATTTAAAATAACGAAGTTGATGCTCATTTGTTAACTTTGGATCGGCTTTTGATTGTATTTTTTTTTTGTAAATTCTAACGTTTCCGATAAAACCCAAGAACTTTTGTATTTACAGTTTTTTGATAACTCATATAATAAAATCTCTATGGTACCGTATAGAATATAACAGACACCCTGCAGATCGAGGTAACTTCATACATCAAATTTTAAGGCAATATGTTGAAAAGCATTTGAAACTCATCTCCCCATCAAAAGGGCGCTACTCCGCCATTTTTAATTTTGGTAAATAATCGCTATAGAACCACCCAGGCACTACTCTAAATACTTCCTAAAAAATTCATGCAAATTGGTCACACTATCCCGGAATGATCGGTCTACATACATAAAAACATCCATAGGGTCGAATCAAGAAGCAGAAAACTGGCTGTCTATATTTCTTCTCAAGAAGTAATGATTTCGTAAGGCGTGTAGGAAGTTCATCATTAATCAAAGTAAATTTAGGATTCTTATTTACATATTTAAAAAGTTACACAGTAACAAAAGGTATCGTTTGAATGTTTGAATGAGTTTTGAAAATTGTTTTGTCAAATTTGGCGTTGGCCCACGTGATCGATATAGCCCCGTTACTTGTTTAAAAACACATTTATAGTATGTAATTATTTAATAGTCGTATTAAAAATGTATTACGTATCATTTTTCCTGATTCGAGGCGAAGATCATAACTCATTTTTAAATATTTTATTATCTTTGCACAATTAATTTTTGTGCAAAATTTAACATCAACTGATAAGAAATTTTTAGACTATGCGGCCAATAGATAGAGAAATGCTAACCTCGAGTGATGGATATTGGAAGTACTGTTATTTTATTAATTTCCTTCATAATATTCAAGGAAGATCGAAATTTAGCCAAACTTATTTTGCGTTGCTATTTGAGAACTAAAGGCACAACTTATCCCCTTTCCTAAAAAACCTATTTACTTTTGTGAAATAACGTTCTATTTATGGTATCATCATCAACTCATTTTTTAATACGAGCCTAGTTTTTTATTTCTTGTTCTGATACATCCGGAATACGTTCCATAAAACCTTAGTTAACTTCTTTATCACCCCGAACATGATTTTTATTTCATTCGAGAACCGTAAAAGAACCCCATATGTTTAGTGTTTAGTAAATCGAAAAAGTCATCCATTGTCACATAGATACTGATTTGCAAATTTTGTGAAATATTTTTTTATAATCTCAAAATCCGCAGTAGAACAAAAATTAAAATAATTGTTACATGTTTCACCCGGTTAGGGCAACATCAGTGTTTAGATTATATATTATATCCCTGTTACCCAGTGCTGTTTCTTATATCCCTATTACCCAATGCTTAATTTCCACTAAAACCTGTAACTGCTTTAACCCCAGGTAAAATTGACTTAATTATTACGTATTCTGACGTATTCATTTTCTTATAATGATTTTATAGATATATTTATTTTATTTTTTTATTAGCTTATTTAGATATCTATTAAACACATTTCTTAAAATTAAAAAAAAATTAATTTAAAAATACGTAATATGTGTTAAATGTGATTAAATGATTTTATTACTACTCTGTAAATTTTAAGACTAATACGACAGATTTGAAAAATAAAATATTGAGGAAATATTTTTTATTTTTAATTGAAATACAACATTCAGAGTTTTGAGATAGTTCATAAATAGAGGGCAGATAAAAATAATGAAAAATTATTAAAGAAATAAACACGTACACTTAAGAGGTCATATAGAAAAACAGTACTTATAGTTTTATTAAATATCCATCCGGATGTATTAAAAAGCGAAATAAAAATTCTAATTTTAAAAGAGAGATAAAGTTGCCACAAAAAACTGGTTTCTGGTTTTAGACAGCTCCTAAAATAACCCTAAAAGCATGTTTGGCAAAATTTCGGTTCTTTTCAAATTTCTTCAGAAGTAGTTAGAAATTTTTAAAATTTTTAAATGAAAAATAATGAGGCATCAACATTCGCAACTCTTTAATCGACTATGATATCTAAAAAAATCAGAGAAATAATTGAACAAAAATAAATGATAATGCAAGTAAAGTTCTAACAATACAGGGAACTCATTAAAAATTTTGCGAGTTACAGAAATATGGGATATATAATTTATTTAAACCGGCGCTGTATACTTTCGCCTTAATCATCTTATTTTTTTTGCTTTGATAAAATATATGATTGTATTGGAATCTTGATAATGATTCGGAAAAATTAGCTGTCATCATATTTTATAAAAATTCAATGTTCATATCTTACAAATACATAAACGTTTAGTATAGTTTATCCAAAGTCCGTTTGATAACATAAAAACATTCATATTTATTATATAATATACATACATATAAGTACGCACACATAATGATCTTTTTTACGTTGTATAAATTATTAGATTAAGTATTCCACCGGAATAAAGAAGACGTCTAGAAGTAGCCGGACTAGTCAGTCAGCCTTACTCTTGGTGGGTGTGTTTTATTAATTATTCTATTTTATTAAAAAAAGATGAATTAACAAATAAAGACGTTTATTAAATTATATTTTTTTTTGATATTACTATTTTTTAATTCTCACGTATTTCTCGGTGTTTGATTCTTCAGATCGTCACAAACGGCAAAAATCGATTTCTGCATTGTGCCATAGACGTTCCAGAGAATACCAATCTCATTCATGTTTTGTTTTAAGGATTTTTGAATATCTCCTTGTTCACTATATCCTGACCCCATGTCCAGTATATCCTGACCTCATTATTTTCTACCGCTGGTGGTAGCGTATAATGGTAGTATGGTTCATTGTTGTCAGGATGTATCTCATGTAGAGTTCGAGAAGCTCCAAGTAGTCTATTACCGCTACTCTATCATGTCATTCCAAGTAGTTCTTACTCGCTAGACGGCCTGGACTCTCTCTAGATCGTAACAGTATAGTCCATAAAGTTCTTTCGAAGCCTATTGTTCGCTTTTATCTCGATTGGTGACACTATAGGGAAACGGCAGCAATGGCTCTTGACTTAGATTGAGAGGAGAATATCCGGTGTCAGCTCTCATAACGACTCTATGTAAATCGGATCCAGCGCGGTTAAAGGACCTCCTTAGATCCTTAATTTGAGAGTTGCACATCATTACATCTAGAATAGCTCTTCCCCTTGCTATCTTGGCAATGTCACTCGTTCTTTGAGGCTCAAGGTTGGTGCATTATATGCTTTCCCCATTATGATGCTCAATGTCCGACATTTGCTTGTTCCGAAAGTCACTCCTATATCAGCGCTCATCTTGTGAACTAATTTGAAAACCGTCTCCAGTTAACTTTTATTGGCGGAATAGAGTTTAAAATCGTCCATATGCAGGAAATGGTCCACAAGCTTAAATTCATTTTTTGTTTTGATTGTTTGTTTGACTAAGTGTATTCGATACAGGATTCAAAGTTTAAAGCAAGACAGAACCAAAAAGCGCTGAATGAATCACCCTGAAAACATTCCTCTTTGAATTTTCATCTCTCGGATTTCGATCCTGGTATTGCCAGATTCTAAGGAAAATTTTGTATACCATCGTTCCATCGCACTGTGCATCACTCCCACATTTTTTTCCTCAATACCATACATTTCAGTAGTCAATCGTGAGTAATCATCAATAATGAACTCAAATACCTTCTGATAGTCAGCAGTGGCCTACCTACCACCTTTTCCTTGAAAAATTAAAAGTGTTTATTTATACTAATGAATACTAATTTTATTTTAGTTTAAGAAACACTGGCCTTAAGGGGGGTTTTAACCCATGTACGACAAAAAACAAGTTTTAAAGGGTCCATCTTATATCCACTGTAGTTCGGTTTTTCAGTGGTAATCCTCGGCATTCATCGAGCTAAGGTTTATTTTGACTGAGGTTTGCTGTCATCAATGTGGCGATAAAAATTTCGATCTTTTCTTGAGAACTGGTTGTTCTGAATACTCCTCAAGTTGATCTCACGACAGCTTAGTCTATTGGCGGCAACAGCGAGTTTCTGCTTGAGTGAATCCAGATGGTTGATAAGTATTTTTCGAGTATCTCTTTCTACATTTCGTTAAAGGCATATTTTTCTAGGGGGGACTGTCTGGGCAGTTTTCGTTTACTATTGCACTCTCCTATGTTGTTGTCTATATCCCTCCGTAGTCTACTTTGGTTCGATTTCGCTGGGTAGCACCATTAGCATCGTTATCCTTCACCACCAACAGAGGCTTGACTCCGTGCATAAGGGAACACATTCAACATCGTCAACCTTCGGGGTGTTCGCCCTCAGGAGCGGGTTGGGGTGCGCGGATTTACTAGCCTACAAATTTACTAGATATTTTCCTGAACTTTGAATTTTTAAATTAGACGCCGGGGTTTTTTTATTTCTAAAATCCGTTTTTTTAACATGCTGATTTTTAAAGGACTTTATCGAAAATGCTATTATTTTTAGCAAAAGTAACCCTTATCTTTAGCTACCTTCCTAGTGACCATCCTCTTTTTTAAAATCTATCAGCAGACGACAACGAAGGCCGAAGGCCTACGTACTGAGTACCATGATTGCTTTAAGTGAAGACAGGGAAATTATAGTTAGGCAGGATTTAAAGACTTGCAGATTAGGAGAAGAGCGAAAAGCATTTACTCGTACCACATTCCATAATCTGGACAGTCTAGGAATAAAGGAGCGTGGGAGGTCCTTGGTTCTTGCAGTTGGACTCTGGCAGATGATAATTTATCAGAATATAATCCGTGGTAGTATATATAAAACAGAAACAGATCGCCCCGAATTCGACCATGCTCTAGTAATGCAAGCTTCCTTGTGATGTTTGGTTCATCAGTCAGCTCTTCTTTGGACAGAGTCAAGGATATTAAGGGTTGGAGGAAAGACTGCTCCCCAAGTATTTTTGAACTCGGAAAAACATCCCAATTTTTTGGCTGTTGTGATTATTGAGGTGACGTAATCATGCCAGCGAAGACTTTTCTGAAAAGTGATACCGATTAGGCTAAAGGAATCTTTGAGTGAGTACTGGAAGATAATTTGTAAGGGTAAACAAGATTGTGTCTTAGAGGCGTTAAAGTGAAAAAGGTTCTTTGCTCCCCATTCTAAGATTTTAATGAGTTCCTCGGTTAGGGATAATTGTATATTGGAGCGGAGTGTAATATCATCACCATAGCTGTAAATAGGATTCCTGGCAGAAGAAAGCAAATCATTGACGTGCAAGAGGAATAGGGTAGGTGCCAACACTAAACCCTGTGGAAAACCTGCGGTGATTTGGTGAAAGTTTCATGAATGGCCGTCAACCACTACAGAAATACTTCTGTTGGAGAGAAAACTGGCAATCCAGGAGGATGAAGGAAGACCATAGGCAGGAAGTTTGTTAAGAAGTACATCATGCCAGACGTGATCAAATACTTTGGATATGTCGAGGGCAATAATTTGGGCTTCCCCGCAGAATTAGATTGACTTATTCCAGTTGTGGGTTACGAAGGTAAGAATTTAGAATCCTGGTACTTCATTATTATCAATAATATTAATATTGCATTTAACAACGACATATTGTCTGTAAATAAAGGTTTGTAGCCAAAAGAATAGCGAGAATAACAGTACATCTTTAGGCAGCTCTGCATATATTTTATTAAATATTTTCACCCGCTAGTGTTTGCCAAATTAATCCCATGTAGCTTGTTATTCTATGATTTTGCACAATGGGTTACGCAATATGCGATAAAAATTAGTTAAATCATTAACTTTATCAAAAATATGTCGCCGCTGATAAATATTTAAATTTGCAATATATAAATTAATGAGAATATATATCTTGACTTATACTTTAACTCATATAATTCGCATTATACGAGACACTGTTCTGGCGAAAGACGATATATAATAAGCTTAGGTCAAATCGTAATATTTCCATCCGTGAAACATTTGATAATATTGCTACGAACGAGGATTTGTCGCCAAATATATTTTTTTTATTTAACGAGCAAATCTATAAACAAATGAAAGGTACAATGGTGCGCTCACTATCACCGCACCGGTGGGGGATTATGATATACGTCCAGAAAGAAGTGCGTAACAGAGAAAATTTAAAGCCCAAATTATTGATTCGACAGATTTTGACAGTTTTCTAATTCTCGTAAATTCAATTCATCCTCGTATACATTTTACTCTGCAGTTAAAAGAAAAATACAAAATCCTGATTTTAGAAGTGTGCGTGGAGCAACATATGGACAACTTTTTTACTTGTGATTTTAGGCGAAAAAGTTATTCTTCATAAAAAGTTTTGTTTATCTGAAAAGAAAGGTTGATTTAAAAAGGAATGTCATTTAGAATACAAGCTTTCACGGCTTTGGTCAACTAAGAAATCATGGTGCTTGGGATTAGACCGTGTCAAATTGGAATTACTATCCGACGTTTCGCCTTCGATTGCACGAGGCATCTTCAGGGATATTTACTCCACGAGATCTGAATACTGAGTTCAGTTTTCAGATCTTTCTTAGGAATGCCATTTTATTTTCAAGGTACGAATTAAATACATCAAACATTTGCAATTTTCGATTTATTAACTATTCACCTAACCGAACAACTACAGCTCGCACAAAAAAAAATAAATCACTTTTTATCTCATACTTTTACGCTTTCCAATTCGGCTATCTCGGAAAATTTAATTTCTTAATTTTTTTGTTTTACCTACTTGCTTTTGCGTGCTTTTTTGCGCAACTTGTATACTATATGGCAATTTTTTATAGCCAAACTTATTTTTTTTTCAAAACTTTTTACTTAAAATAACTTTTTTTTGATAAAATCACTAATAAAAAAGTTTTTCATATGTTTTATGTCTACGAAAAAAACTAAATATTTGCCTTTGTTGAAACTCCAAGTTTAATTTTCACACTTAATGTACATGGTGTTCAAAATATCAAAAAATTTTAAGTCAAGAATAAAGAAAGTACTTTTTTTTTAATCGAAATAACTCACCCGGCGAGATTTTTTCATATCCTCGCGTTTTGGGATTCCTAGGTGCCAAAAAACATGTTTTCTCAATTTTTTCGGTATTTGTTTCGCACTCTGTATCACATAAATGTCTTATCAATACTATTTTCAAAATACAATATAAACAAAAAGTTTTTTCCTAAAATTAATAATAAAAAAGATTTTTTTTTATTATTAATTCATCTTTTGTTAACCAAAAATTACAGAAACCATATATATCTATTATAGTCTGTAATAAAAATGTATTAGATTTTTGCAATAGCAAGACAATAATTTAACCTGTGACAACTCCAGGTGAGGTACGGGCCAGACCGGCCAGAGCTTGAGTAGCAGAAAGGGCACCTTTTAAAATATCAATACGACTGGCATTTTGCAATTTCGTAAAATTGCAAGTATTTTTTTCTACGTATTAATAGACAATGAAGAAAAAAGTGTTTGTCATTTATTTTCAAAACGGTTTATTATATAAGAAAAGTGCCAGAGATCTCTTTGCAGCAACTTTTACTAGTACTAAAAAGACTTTCTAACTGCAGAAAAATCTTGGAGTTTATATTTTTTCTTCGAAAAACATCTGACTACTGTCCTGCATACATGCCCTCAATGAATCTATTAGTGCTTTTTCTACTTTGAAAAGCTTACTATTACACCTTTAAATTAAAAAAAATATTAAAAAACCTCCGTAACACAGTTTTACAAAAAAAAAACTTTATTTTTAGCAAATATATTATTCCTACAGTTTGAAACACTGTACCTCAAAAAAAAATAGCCGTTATTATACTTCCACTCAGTTTTATTATATTATATTAATATAATTTATTATTGTTAAAAGCTTATCTGCATCAGATATGCTGAAAATAATGTTGTCTTAACTAATAATTTCGGTATTTTTATTTACATATTACAGAGTGAATCAATAACACAACTAAAGTAATTTACATACCTGAACAAATTCAATCACTATTTTTTTATAATTTTAAAATATATTTGTGCCTTCGTTAAAATGTACCTACTAAACACTAGACCGTCTATCTCGTATACGTAACATGTATCGTGGTTTTAAAATAGTATTAAGTATTTAGCAAAAAATAATGGCATAAAATGGATACAAATCTAAAAATATAAATGCAATGGCATAATTATCCCAATAAACACCCTATGTATCACCCCTGCATGATATAATCTTGCTATATTCGAAATAGCTTAAAATAACCGCAAAAATTCTTGGTCCACCGTTTTGAAAAGCAAAAGTTTTCAATAAATTAAAACTAATGTTTATGATGCCGAAATAAATGTAGTATTACTGATCTTCCAAACCTGCTGTAACAATAATAAAACAAGTCTATCTGCCTCTCTAGAATAAGATTAGCGCCGACTTCACGGAATAAAATTAAAAGTGAAAAAAAATATTATTTTTCACTTTTTAGTGCAAGTCGGTTTCGTTTTTTTATAAAAAAATGTATTTCATCCTTTTTAGTTTTATATATACGAGTTTTATTGTAACAAAATCAGGTTTAACAAATGGTCCAATGCGTAATATTTTTTTCCTGATATAATGGTGAACGCGTATAATCGAGGCGCGAGAGAAGAATATTAAAAAAACCTCTTGCAATATATCTTGCAAAAAACAAAATGGCACCATTCCGCCATTTTTTTATTATTCTTGCTATGAGACCACTCCGGCAATATCCTGAAAATTGCATCTAAATTGGTCAAACCATCGCGGAGTAATCGAACATGAAACAAAAAAAAACAACAAAACGACCGCCATTTTTAAACAAATACATAGGGTCAAACTGATAACCTCTTTCTTTTTTGAAATCTATTAAAAATTATAATGAGAGTAGTCGGTTAATAACGTTTTAGCCATACCGAATGTTCATTTTTCGAAAATGTCAAGTAAAATACTAGATTTTGAGGTTGCACATTTTCACGGTCACTCTGTATACATAAAATTACATAACGGGATAGCAAAAGATACCTTTTAGCAAATGGGGTTGTACGTCTATTACACATCTCAATGCTTTAGTTTGAAAAGGGTATTTAAAAAAATATAAATTTAATTATAAAACTCGCTGCCTGTATCGCCCTTTTACCTGTGTTTTTTTTTATATTATTATTACAAAAAAACGGGTGAACGGATTCCAATTCAAAATATATGGGACCATCAGAGAAACGTCCTCTACAATTTGGCATTTGACTCATCAAAGTCGGCCAAGCCGTTTAGACAATGTGCTCGAACAAACGTAAAAAAACTACATACAGGTCGAATTGACAACCTCCTTTTTTTTTGAAGTCGGTTAAAAACCTCTAAAATTAACAATGGGGACTAAAAATAATTCTGTGTTTCATCTCCAGGGCTGCTTTTAAGGTTTCAAATAAACTTTCTTAAAAACAGACATTTTATTACAGACTATGTACATGTTTGCAAAACAATAACTTAAAGTAGTAAAAGTGTATCCTATCCTAACTTCTTAATCACACAATATGGGCGAAATTTGTACGGTTACATTAAAAGTTTCGAAAAAATTATTAGTTCTAATAGAGAACTTTTTATTTTTTTGGTGACAAAAAGAATTAATTTTATTTAAATATTATACTTTTTCAATCTCGGCTTCTTCAAAATAAGTAATAATTTTTTTCACCCTCTTGTCTCTCCAAAAAATACACACCCCCAGAACTTTGGTCTAACTTTAATAGATTAATCTATACATTTTACAATCATTTTTTAAACTAATTTAACTACATATTACTGTAGGATTGAATTATCGAGATACATTTCAAAAATATATCTAGAAACCTCACTAATTGTTAATGTTCTATTCTTTGAATTAGTTCACAGCGAACTGATCTAAATTTCGAAATCATGACAGTCATTATATAAATCATATACATCTAATATTTCATAAATTTTTACAGCAGCTTGTTTTTGAGCAACTTCGTAACACTAATCAATCTCAAAATGTGCAAAAGAAACATGTAAATTAGCAGGACAAAACGTTTTCCACTAAATAATTTTTTTAGAAAATATTAAAGATGTTTGCTACTTTCTATCAACCTTGTACAAATAAAATACAAATCAAATCCAATTACATACAAGTATCTTAAAAACCTTCTCAAATTATATTTGCATAGCTGAATAAATTTTTAAATGCACGCTATGTATTATTATCGGAATAAATCTTAAAATACTTAAATGCAATTAAATAACTAGCTTCTATTAAAAATAGAAACCTGCATACTATTTTTAATAAGTCGATAAAACCATTGTAACTAAATATAGTTACAAACAAGAGTGAAAATAAAATTGCTCTGTTTGTTTATGACTTAAAAATAGTCGCTAAGTAAATTACAAATTTTGATTGATATAAGTATGTATTCGCATTGTTAAAAATAGTTTTAAAATAAACATTAAACATACACTGAGTTCATTCACCAACTATCCATGCAGATAAAAATATACTCTTATCGAAAATATTTGTAAAAACATAGATTTAATTTTCCTATTTTAATTCGCAATTTTGTTAAATGATCATATTACGGCTACATCGGTGCACCTGACATCTACCATACTAATTAAAAACTGGGAAATTAATATCTTAAAACTATTAGGACTGACTCACTACATCACAGAACTAAATTTTACGTGATTTGCAGCAATATCAATGAGAGCAATAAAAGTTTAAGAATCTTACCAGTTAAAAAAAACTGTTAAGTTTTTAGATTTAAATTTCAAAAATCCTGAAAAAATTAACAACGCCCTTATTAACTGTATTTCATTGAATAGGAAAAACGGATGTTATGGTGCATAAAAGTGACGGAGATACGATTAAAAAAATATGCATAATGATAATTTCTTCCACGAAGAAACGGCATGTTTCACTAATTATACCCAGATTGTAATAACTTTTCAAACGCCATATTTACCAGTAAAATCACTTTTTACTGCTAAACAAATGATATTCTGATTGGAGCTGTGATGTAATAAATAACTGGGATATAATCTCAAAAGAAATTATATGGAAATATTTATCGGGTTTATATCAGGATTTAATAATAAAGATATAATAAAGTGTGTATATGGATGAGTTGTCCAAATGGAACATATCAGCATCATCCACGTGGTATAAGGTCTTAACAACACAGTATACATTATCACATTGTTCGAGAACCGAAAGAATACATTTGAATAATTAGTGTTATTGTGCAAGCTTTAGGGTTAAATGTTATCAAAAAATCAGCGAACCAACTCACCTCCGCAAATGAATTACGTATATTACATTACACAAGAGAAAAAGCACTCGCGGTTTAAAAAGTTGAAAAATAAATCGGCCGGGAGGCAACGTGACGAGAGTGATCGCGATCGCGTATCAGACTTTCACCTGAAATGAGAGACTGAAAATCGCTCTAAGTTCACAGAGCACAACTGAAAGCCGAACTGGGGATAGATAGACGCGCACCATGCTTCATGGCCTCGAATTCCCGCTGACTCCTGCCAAGTTGCCAGGTTCTGTGTTAGCGCGCCACTGGATATCGTCTCTCATTGGAGGGAGCGCGCCTGTGACGTGAGTAGCGAGGCCAATGGGGAAAGATATCGCTTTTTACGTCTCCGAGGAGTCAGCTGAAAGATGCCGCGTGGGGTTAAATTCCTGAAGAGACGACGGCTTTCAGCTGTGCCTCTGTCATCCTTCTTCGATACATTCTGAATATTTATTCGGATTGAACTCCCAGTCTAATTTTTAAACTAAACAAGGGCTTGAAAATCAGCAGTATTTTACTAAACAAATTTCTTTTTATTGTTAAAGTCACATTATGCAAAACGATATTATAACACAGCAGAAATAATTTAATATATTTTTAACTTTTTTTCTGGCTTAGTGACATCTTCGCAAAAGATTTTAAGAAACTAAACTAAACCATTTTTGTTTTAATTGTTTTAAAAAATAGATTAGAAAGTTAAGCTGGCTTTGACTGTGTCTATCTATTGTTGCATACCTGCTGCTGTTGTTTGCTGAGTTATTGATGTTAAAAATAATCCTTGTTTTAGATAATTAATGTATGTTTGGACAGGGCACCCGCAAGGGTTACCGGCGTCCGCGTGCCGGAAATATTTTGGCGCCTTTTAAATATCATATGTAAATAATACGTTTAAGAATAAGAACTTACTTTTTACATATATTTTTTAAATTTCACTTTATTTTTTTGTAGTTTAACAATTTTAATTGAATATACAGGGTGTTTCAAAAATCATGCGCCAACTTTAAAGCGACATTCTTTGTAAGAAAGTTCATATAAATATGAGTATACAGATGTTTGTTTTCCGAGATACAGGGTGTTAAAGTTTAACAAAATATTATTTCTTTAGTAATTTCGAAATAGTAAGAGTGATTTGATTAAGATTTGATACTACCTCATATGTATTTAAAGGCTATATTTATACTTTCTTAATAAAAAATAATACAAAAACTACTAGCTTCATCGTTTAGGGCAAGTAAAATAGATAAAAAATTCCTCGTAGTATTCTATGTCATGACAAGTGATTTTCTAGAAAAAAAAATCTGTTTTGATGCTCGCCTGTGGCACCTTTGGTCTAGTTTTAGTTGGAGTTAGCTCAATAGTACAAACAAACTACTAGCTTTATGTTTTAGGGCAAGTAAAAGTACACAAAAAATTCCTGTTAGTATTTTATGTTATGACAAGTGATTTTCGAGAAAAAAAATCTATTTTGATGCTCGCCTGTGGCACCTTTGGTCTAGTTTTAGTTGGAGTTAGCTCAAAACTCTACAAAAGTGATTTCTTGGATCATTCCAAGAAAAAAAGTTTAAATAAATTTATGTGCGTAAATACCCTATTAAAATTTAGACATTTTTTTTAATTTAGCATCCTGTATCTCAAAAATAGGGCATTTGCGGACATATATTTAATAAAACTCTTTTCTTTAAATAATCCAAAGAATTACTTTTGTATAGTTTTGAGCAGTTCTGACTTCAACTAAAACTGGATCAGAGGAGCCAGAGGCATGGATCAAAATAGAATTTTTTTTCTCAAAAACGACTTATCGATCACAAAATACTAAGAGACATCTTTTGTGTATTTTTACTTGCCCTAAACGATAAAGCCGCCAGTAGTTTTTTAAAAAATAATTGGCGTACCATTTTTCTTAAAGAAAGGCAAGGATGGTTACCCGTGATTAAAGTAAAAACTGATTTTAATTTTATAATAAAACAACATCAATTTCAAACTAAAATTTAATACATTGTTACAGGATTACAAATGATGTGTGAAATGTTAAAAAAATTATTACTAAAAAAACTAATTATGCATTTATCTGAAATTTAGCACAAAAAACAAGTATTACGTAAGAATGAAACGGAAAAATGTTCGTACCAATTCAAGACGGCGAAAGTAAATTGTTAAAAAAATTATTACTTACTTTGCAGTTTGACAGCTGTCAATTCTAAATGTAAAAACGTGTAGAGTTTACATTTAGACATGTAGTACATAGTATAAAAATACTATGTAGTACGCAAAAACGCTAATCTAGTAATATTACACTTTCGCCGATGACACGGTATTAGTTTACAGTGAAAGCAATAGTGAAGTGTTAGTTGATGAAGTGAATACAGACCTAGGTATATATTATAGCTGGCTGTTGACTAACAATTTAAAAATTACCTTAATAATAAACAAATTTCATGTTGTTTAAGCAAAAAAATAAAAATATTAATAATGTTACAGGGTTAAACACAAAAATCAAGATTTATGTACGAATGAACTGGTAAAATTTTAGTATGAATCCAAGATGGTGAATCGAAATGGCGCCCAATAAAAATTTTGAAAACACAGTATATATGTGTTATAAATGACTATGTATCGAACTAAATTAAGTCACACTTTACTAACCCCCATAAAAGAAAAGATTCACAAAAAGGGAAGTTACCGATTTTTAATATTGTCAATTTGTATTGGCTTGTTCGTTGCAAATTGTTTAAAAATTCGAGTTATATAAAAGTAAAAGTTCTTTTTATTTTTTCCCAACGCAGCTTCAAACCTCCGGTTTGGCGCCTCTTTAGAGTGGTGCCCACGTGTGTTGCACGCGCGCTTCCAGGGGTCCTGTGTTTGGATATATATTATTGAATATAAGGTCAATGTAAAATAAACAAAATTAGTTTATTTTAATATTTCAATTTCACATATAACGAACAGGAAAGGTTAACGACCTTATATTGTCCATACAACATGTGTTGTTTAATCAAATTTTTCTTTTCATTATACGCATTTTTGTTACTTGATCATTTGTGACATAGGCTCAAAATGTTTGTAATAAATTCATATCCTATCTAATAAAAAGTTAAAAATTGTTGTTCCTATATGCTATTACTAACAGTTTTACACTTTTACGTTACAGTAAATACATAAGAGCCCGCAGATT
Source organism: Kuschelorhynchus macadamiae (assembly GCA_030620095.1). Lineage (NCBI taxonomy): Eukaryota > Metazoa > Arthropoda > Insecta > Coleoptera > Curculionidae > Kuschelorhynchus > Kuschelorhynchus macadamiae. The sequence goes on along the minus strand of JAUTXW010000757.1, from coordinate 209,269 downwards.
TTTGTACAAGGTGGAGGGCAAAAACAAATAAAACTTCATTTAATAACTCTACTATAATATTACAGAATATGTAGTGTAACGTACAATAATTCCATCGAAAAGCGTCCCCCCCTTGCCCCACCAAGTGTCCATCAATAAAAGAAAAAAAATAGGAAAAAAAAGGTCATACACAGTTTTCCTTGGGCTCCATTGTACATTATCGCCGAGCCCCCTAGCATCCGTGGGCCCCCCGCATTGGGGGATTTTAAGTATATATTTTAGTTTTGTTTGTACGATTTCTATCAGAGTGTAGCGTATTTTAAGTAGAGACAGCGCTTACACCTACCAGAAACGAATCTTCTCGATACGCACCAGAACAGTTTTCGTCGTTATTCCAGTTGGCGAGCGACAATCAATTTAGTCCTAAGGCAATTGTAGCGTGCAGTGTTGCGCACTGCTCTCGGAAATAAGCTTAGCAGGAGGTACGATAAAAGAACAGAAGCAAGAAATGCTTTTACTTTACATACTTTAAATCACAGAACTAACAAGATACATATAAACATCTCGCCCCTATTAGGCAGGAGGGAAACAATAACCGCTAGAGTCTAAGTTAAAAACTTGACTTGAAATTAAAGCTTCAGAGTTCAGATCCATTTTAGGTTGCCATTTTTTGTAGTTTTTACATTTAGACATGTAGTACATAGTATAAAAATACTATGTAGTACACAAAAACGCTAATCTAGTAATATTACACTTTCGCCGATGACACGGTATTAGTTTACAGTGAAAGCAATAGTGAGTGTTAGTTGATGAAGTAAATGCAGACTTAGGTATATATTATAGCTGGCTGTTGACTAACAATTTAAACATTAACTTAATAATAAACAAAATTCATGTTTAAGCAAAAAAATAAAAATAATTATAATGTAACGATTAAGATAAATTAGTCTATTTCGGATAGGCTGAACTGGGGAGCTCACATAGAGCATATAAAAAACAAAATAATTCCGTTAACAGGTGCAATCGCTAAATGTAGTCAATTGTTGACAAATAGAGCTAAATACATGATTTATAGTGCTTATTTCTTGTCTGTGGTGAAATACTTAATACCTATTTGGGGATTATGTGGGACCACACTATTTCATAAAATAGAGATTTCATAAATAGGATACATCATCAAGACTTAATGTGTTGCAGATTCAACCAATAGCACAAGTTTTCCAGTTTGAGCAATCAAAACTAATTTATAAAATTATTACAAACAAACAAAAGTGCAATACTACAATAACTTATAACAATCAAGTCCATGAATATAATATAAGAAACAGCAATAATTTATATTTAAATAAAGTTGGAACAAATGCAGCTTTACACAACCCTACTTCTGAAGCGATAAGGATATTTAATAAATTTCCAGCTTCACTTAAAACTGAAGCATCGTATAATAAATTTATCAAAAACTAAAAACTATATATGACTTAAATAGCATTGCCATTTTGATTGTTTTTGCCTTGCAATCTTACATATTAAATATTTCCTCCGATACCAATACCTAGAGTATTGCCTAGGAGATAGCCTTAGAACTTATATTATGGATAAGTCTTTGTAAACTGTTAATACTAAAAGGTCTTAAAAAAAAAGAACCCAAATCGATATTGCAAAAAAATATAATAAAAAGTTTGTGTTTTATTATTGTGTCTTAAAATATTATTAGTTTCTGAAATAGTAAAACATATATCTTCACTTTAAACAGATGTTTTATCCTCTTAGAATCATTTTGTAGTCGAAAAAAAATTATAACCAAACCTGTTTTATGGTTTGGCGTTTTCTACTCCTTAATATTTAATTTTATATATAATTTTATACCTGTTTTTAATTTGATTGTTATCAGATAATGCGTTCCCAAAATATGAATTTTTATATGGGCATGATAGGTTAATAGTCTTAATGGCGAATCTCAAATCTATATTTTACCCGTCCAAAATTTACACAAAGAATTTTGCAGCTTTCAGTTCAGAATGCCTTAAACATTTAAAACCCTCTGTATACCTATTATCCAAGTGTAACACATAAGCTCTGATGAAAATATATGGTTTCTGATCCTCCTAGTATAAATAAAATCCATATTAATTGCTATTATACACCCTATGTAAAACATTGATATCCTTAATCACCGAGATGGTCACTAATGATGATCATTATAGCTTAGTAGAAGCATAACAGCTGGCAATAGTTTCAGATATACCCAGTACTAATCCTCCGATTATGGTAAAATGCTACTACTCCGAGCCGAATCTCTTTGCTTTACAACCCGTATATTAATATATAACGCGAAATCACACATATTAAATTCAGCAACACTATAAATACCGCATATAAAGCAAAAAAAGAAGCACAAAATTACTTCTGAGGTATACCTTTAACTATGTTCATTTCGTATACAACATTAGGCCTCTTACTACTTACTATTTTTTTACTTTGGGGCATGTATATCAATTTTCAATAATCCTCAAAGAGATATTTAAACATTTCTGAATGCATTTCGAGTTAATAACATCAGGTCCTTGTCAAACTGTTTATTCTGACATGGCCGTCAAAAATTTGATTGTCATTTGATTGAAAAATGTCTCAGTTTTCTATCAAATGGAAATTATGTGCATTATAATTTATCGGAAATTCAATTTTACCCAATTTCTCGACTTCGGATAAAAAAAATGTAAATTTATGTCTTGCAGAACAAAGATAGAACTTTTAATATATTCAATCGTTTTTATCCCAGGAGGTGTCGATACGACTTTACGAATGCCCAGAGAATGACAACCAGAATTCGTGCGTGCTAAAATTCAAAAATCGCCCTTAATACTGACTGAGCTGATTTTATTAAGAGAAAATATAGATGTGTCTTTAGGTGTTTATTGGATTCATCTAGGATTAACCGTTCATATGCTAAAGACCAAACGTAAAACCATGGCTAAATATATAGACAGAAAATCGGAGATTAATTTTAGAGATGTGGTTTTAGAATCCCTCGGGGGAAATCTGGGATCCCATAAACAAACTGCACCCCTCGATACTCTTCTCGAAAAAAAAATAGTGGAATATGGGAAAACTGAAAAAGCGGTAGTTAGTTTTTCTGCATTTCGACCGCTTTCTCGACATTTGAGGTATAGGCATCCTACGTTGATTTTAAATCATCTTTTTATTTTTAAAATTTTTGGCCCAAAAAGAGCAATGCGCGGACAGTAACAATAGCCGCGTGCTGCTAACAAGGAATAGATAGAGCATACTCAGGATTGGGAAATACCTGTACATTTTGATATTTTTTCAGGTGTATGTATCCTTTTCGCTGCACAATATTTCTTAAAATAACATTTTTAACTATACATACGTATATCTTTACAGAAAGAAAATAATTATTTAATAATTTCTTAGTAATATGTTATGTGACTGCATGAACTCAAAGCTCTAGACGTTATCGATTTAATTAATATTCCAGTTTTTGTAAGTTTTATTGTAACGTTCAAACAGTGTGTGTCGATTGTACAGAGTAACAAAAAAAAAAATAATAAAAAATTTGCGTCGGCTAGCAGGTACTGACTACAAACACTCAGTTAGAAAAGTCACTCAGGAAAAAGTTACACGTTACAAACGGGATTATAAATCGTTTTTGCGTGGATAGAAGCAAGTTATTAAAAAAAGAATGAAGAAAACATGGTTTTTAAGATTAGACCGTGTCAAAATGAAATATCAGTTACCGATGTTTCGTTTTTGATGCACTAGGCGTCTTTAAAGAGCTTTCTTCACCAGTATTACCGGAATGTGCATTGTTTTTGTGGTAAGGTCTAGTAAAAATGCAGCCATGAAGCCTACATATCACAATGAAATATTCATGTTTGGCAAACGTTTGTCTCAAAAAGACCAGCAATCACAAATGCATATACGAACGTTACAAGTTTATCGTGTTCAGAATTCAATTATATACATAAAGAAATCAAGAAATAATAAAATTTTAAAAATTCACCAAAACTAAATCGACCTACTTAAATTTTTTACTTCCCTCGTAAAAGGGTAAAAGTATTGTAATCGTGAAAAAATCACTCTCCGAAATTTTTTCAGATCTTCACGTTGCAGAGTCCCTAGATGCTGAAAAACATGTTTTCTCAATTCCGTCAGTATGTCTGTCTGTCTGTTCGCGGCATAGCTAAAAACTATTTACCCGATTAACTTCAAATGATGGTCAAATATTAGGAATGATATGGGGATGACCTGGTAACATTTTGGTAAAATTTCCAACATGTCGAAACAAAATGGCGGCCTAATGAAATGGTAAAACAAGTATTACTAAAGACCTATTTATCCAATTTCCTTCAAATTTTGCAAAAAAATCAAGTGCTATGTAGGAATTAACTGCTTAAAAAACTGCCTGAAAAAACTACTTACTAGATTAATTTCAAATTTTATGCAAGTATTCACTGTAGTATAGAGATAAACTAATTCGATCGATATACTGGTACCAATTCAACATGTAGGAACAAATTGGCGATATGCCTCTGTAAAAACTACGTATTCAATTTATTTTAAACTAGCTGGCCCGGTAGATCTTGTTCTGCCTTTTCCCTTAGATGGCGCGATGAGTTTCTAGTGGAATTATAAGAAAATGGGGCGCATTCATCACCACATCGTCCAAAAATGTTATTGATATATTAGTTTTATAGAAAAAATAAGCAATGAAACAATACTAAAAATTGTGTTGAAAGGTGTCGATAACCAGTCGATCATTTAAAAAAGAATCATGTAAATTGGTGCATACAACTCTCTCACGAACTTGCTGAAAAATCCGGCTTATTTTAAATACATAGATTACGCCCAAAAATCAAGTGTAACATAGGTAGAAACTTAAAAAATTTTGGTAGGAATTCAAAATGGTGAAACAAAATGGCGCCCCCATAAAAAAATACGTGTTTAGTGACTATTTACCGAACTAAATTGGGGCACCCTTCTCTATTCCTAATAAAGGGAAAGATTCATAATGAGAGAAGTTCCGGGTAAATTAAATTTACCGATTTTTATATAATATAAAGAAAAATATTTTTGTGGGTTGAAGAATGGGATTATTCCCCTGCCGTTGATATTAATTAAACCCGTTTTTTTTGGAGGCGACCTTGGCTTTGAAACATTGCGTGAATAGAATTATTAGGGGCTATCAATTCCTTATTAGATCATTAAAGTAAATCATTTCGTGATGTTCTGAAATAAATGGATATAAATGTTTGCAAGTGTTGGTCTTTAAAAACCGAAATGGAAATATTTTATATTTTCTTAGTGAGCGCTTAACGCATGTATAATTTGTGAACGTTCTTGTCATTTGAATACGCTATTAATACTATTCAGAAGCAACGCAATAAGCAATCATGAAAATCGAAAATTATCTTACTTATGACTTACAACTACATAACCTAAGTAAGTAAATTAAACTTTATAAAAAGTTTATCCATAATATTATACATTTTTTTCTTTAATCTATTATTCGGCTGAGTAATAAATTATTTAAAGTGTTGCCCTAATTCACATTATGCTGATGTTTTAATGACCAAAGCGATCAAAAGAAAATGTTAGTTGTTTTGTAATATCCATAGATCGGTAATATATATACGCCACCACTCTAATCATTCACTTTCTTAATGCGTTTAAAAGGCATCTTTTCATCATAGTACTTACGTTTTCACTAACTTCGTTTGATATGTAAATCGCGAATAATTTTCGTTGATAGGTGAACCACATTAGCACCTGACCCTACTTATTTATGTAGGTAAAACAATATTTTGTCAGTGCTATAAACAAATAAAAATAATTAAGTGTTTACGTACATTAAAATTTTCAAAACAGGGAACTTTCAGTTGTATTCCATTTTGTCGAGTTCCGTTACACCTCGTTGATATAACTTAACCCTTCCGCATCTGGTAGGGGTAATCTGTAGTATAGTGTAAGTTTTGTAACCATGTGCCGAATTTTAAAAAATAAATAAGATTATTGGGATATTTAATTTAGAACAAAATATTCTTTTGAGGAAAAACTGCTTTGTAGATAAACATATTATTTACTTCCATTATTGCAAAACTTATTTGGATTCTACCACAGAGAAAACTAAGTAATTTATATTGTTTGCATATGCGTTTCCAAGTATTATTATTTCAACAGAATGTAAATATGTCCATTACAAGCTAAAGTTATCTATTGTTTTCGTAATCGATTTTAGGGGTAATAATAGGTTAATAATGTGCATTAATGTGATCCAGAAAATGATTTAACTATAAACAATAAACATTATAAATATCAATGTATTTTCACTAAATAAATAATCTTTAGCTATGGTTAGCTACAAAATTTAATTTCGAACTTTTTCTATGTATCTAATTACATATGTTACAATTAAACTTATTGCTGTAATACAATAGCTGATTTTTGTATATCTATGTTCAAATCTTGTCAAATGCACATGAAACTTCTAGAATAGAAACCAAAATAAACTGAGAATTTCAAAAAGTGTATCTGTGTATAGTGTAACTGTGTGTAACTATGTCCAGAATTTTTAAAACATAGATTAATAAGATTATTGGGATAATTAATTTCGCACAAAATATTCTTTTGAGGAAAAACTCCTTTGTAGATAAACAATATTTATTTCCATTATTGCAAAACTTATTTGGATTTTACCACAGAGAAAAATAAGTAATTTATAGTGTCTGCATATACAGTTGGTTCGGAAAAAAATGAATACGATTTTTAGAGCGGTTTTTATTTTTTTACGAAAATGAGCAGTGTATATCTTGTCAAATATTTAATGGTTATGGTGAATGTCAACATGGATTTATGATATGGATGTAAACATTATGAATTTGTAATCATTCATGCATAATAACTTATTACGATATGTAGCTTCTTACGGAAATAGGTATAGTTTTTTTAGATACATTTATTTAAGTTAACAATACAAATAAGGGAAACAAATTAAATTACTTAAATTAATATTTGGTCATGTATCCATCAGCATCTATGATTGCTTGCAGTCTTCTATCCATCTGCATGAAACCTGGCAAAAAGTCCTCTCTTACAGACAATTCTTCCCAAACTTCTTGGATAGAATTCCACAACTCTTCAGCATCTCTTGGCATAAAATCTCTTTGATATAGCCGTCTTGTTATGACCCCCCACACATTCTCTATTGGGTTAGCATCTGGGCTATAACTTGGCCATTGTAGCACTTCAATATTGTTGGCCCTAAACCATTGCGTGGCAATGTTTGACGTGTGCACAGGACAATTATCCTGCTGATAAATGAAATTATCTTCGGGATATAAAAGTAGCACACTGGGCCGCATCACATTTTCCAGTATATCCACATATGTTTGGCCTACAAATCTTCCGTTAATTCGCCATGCCACACCCATCCCTCTTGATGAAATCCACCCCCAGACGTTAACGCTAAAATGACCCCCAGCTCGAAAATGGTTCACGTAGTTTGGGTCAAATCTTGAGTTATTTGGCCTGTACACTTTAATTTTGCCCTGTTTGCAAGATTGAAAAATCTTTTCGTCACTAAAAATTACACGGTCCCAAAAATTTTGGCCGCGGTTCACGTGATTTAAGGCGAACAGAAGACGAGCTTGTCTTTGTTCTACGGTCAGCTCCGTTTTGTTTGCCGCCACTCTGCAGTTTAAAGCAGAATCTTGCAGTCTTTGCCACGTTGTGGCTTTTCGGCCAGGAAATCCAGATAGGATTCGGGCTTCCTTTGCAGTACGGAATGGATTCTCTTCTAAAGCTCCTAAAAGAGCTCGATCTTGATCTGCAGTGCTGATCTTTGGCCTTCCCGAACCCTCCTTCCTTTTTAAAGACTGTTCATCCCTCCACCTTCTACTAATTCTATATACGGTTGCTCTACCAATATTAAAATGTTGGGCAACTACTGTGAGGGACCAACCATCTTCCAACTTGGAAATTATTCGCGCCTTTAGTTCAACAGAAGTATGAGGAGGCATTTTTTAAAAATCTTTAGATTTTTACATGACAAGTTGTCAAAAAATCTTCATCTTCAAAATAGTCGTAAATATGACTCATTATCCTAACCTGATGTGACATAATTGAAGAACACTGCCCAAACTTATTTAAGTGCTTTTTTGTCGTATTCATTTTTTTCCGAACCAACTGTACGTTTCCAAATATTATTATTTCAGAAGAATGTAAATATGTCCATCATATACAAGCTAAAGTTATCTGTTGTTTTCGTAATCGATTTTAGACGTAATAATAGGTTAATAATGAGTATTATTGTGATCCAGAAAATGATTTAAATATAAATAATAAATATTATATTATTATATCAATGTATTTCTACCAAATAAATAATGTTTATCTATGTCAAATTTTGTCAAATGCACTCGAATCATTTACTTTCTTAAGGCGTTTAAAAGGCATCATGGTACTTATGTTTTCACTAACTTCCTTTGATATGTAAATCGTGAATAATTTTCATTGATAGGTGAATCATATTAGCACCTGACGCTGATTAATTTCCTTACTTATGTAGGAAAAAAAATATTTTGTCAGTGCTATAAAAAAATAAAAATAATTAAATGTTTACATACATTAAAATTTTCAAAACAGAGAATTTTCAGTTGCATTTCATTTTATCGAGTTCCGTTGCACCTCGTTCAATTGATATATTCCATGCCGTGCGGCCAAGCCATAGCTGAATTTGTGTATATGAGGAATTTTAATACTTCCGCATCTGGTAGGGGTAATCTGTGGTACAGTGTAACTTCTCTAACTATGTGTAGAATTTTTAAAACATACATTATGATTATTGGGATAATTAATTTAGAACAAAAGGGGAAAACTCCTTTGTAGATAAACATATCATTTAGTTCCATTATTGCAAAACTTATTTGGACTCTACTACAGAGAAAAATAAGTAATTTATAATGTCTGCATATACGTTTCCAAATATTATTATTTCAAAACAATTTAAATATGTCCATTACATACAAGCTAAAGTTATCTAGGTTTCGTAATCGAATTTAGACATAATCATAGCTTAATAATGTGTAACGTATTTCCAGCAAATAAATAATCTTTAGCTAGACTTATCTATCTATCTATCTATCTATCTATGAAATTTAATTCGAGCTTTTCGATGTTAATGTTATTATATTCTTTTCTATATTTTTACATAAGAATCTTTGTTCTATTTATCTAGTTACATATGTTGGTGAATTTGTACTAAAACTTATTGCTGTAATACAATAGTTGATTTTTGTATATCTATGTCAAATCTTGTCAAATGCATATGAAATCTCTAAAATATAAACCAAAATAAATAAGTTGAGAATTTCAAAAACCAAACATCTGTCGACATCCGTCAATCATAATAACAGAATAAACTAGAATTTTTGACAAACAAATCAATATCAATAACAAATGATAAATGATATTTTACTCATATCTCCCAATGAATCCTTTCTTTTATCAGAGAACGGAGGGGTGCCTCTAAATTGGCTGAAGCTAGTACAATTGTTTACTTGAGCCTTAAAACCTCAGTATACAGTTTTATGAAAGTATTATCTAATTTTAGTGATTAATAATTTTTTGGCCTTTCTAATCAATTTTTTACTATTTTTTTAATCATTTTAATGCTTTCAGTTTTTTTTTATAATTCTTTTATACGCTGTTTACTACTTAACTATTTGTTGAGTTACAGGGTGTCTTAAAAACCGTCAAATTACCAAATAATATGAACTAAACATTAATTAAAATATACATTTTTCTTCAGTTTATAGGAGTATTATACGTAAGGGTAAACATTGTACGTAAGTACTAAATTATTTATCAATTATTAGGTATAAAAGTACTTTTTTTAAGTGTTGACTCTTCTTTTGATTCACATTAAAAAAACTCTAAATCAAGGAGTAAGCATTGAAGAGTGAGAGATTTCACTTCAGCATATTTCGTTTTGAAATTTTGTTTTTAATGTCTATGTTCGGGGCTAGAATAAAATATAACTTAGTGAGGTTTTATCGATTCTGATGTTATCACTAATTGAAAACCGATTTGTTCCTTTTTATATGATATTATAGTATATAAATTATAACTATTAATTATTTTTAAGCCACCCTGCCAACTTTTCTTAGATGAAGTATAGCAGTTATTTAGATTTGAATTAGAATATTTCCTAACAGGTTAATTGGGCGACGTGGTCAAATTGAATGGTCTCCAAGGTCACCTGACTTGACCCCCTTAAAAAAAATTGGCATTTTGTAGAGACTGGCCACTATTTTTCAAATAAATAATTGCATTAACATGGAAAACAAGGAGGGTTATATGTCACAAAAATCTTCATTTTGAATATAATAAAGATCACAGGACGCGAATAGGTTATTAGTTTATAGTTATTAATTATATAGGCGTATAAACGTTGTTTTCCATGTATATATAATTATTTATTTAAAAAAACTGCTGGTCTCATTACAAAAAGCTAATTTTAATATAAGTTGTATATATTTGTGTCTTTTGTTACAAACTTTGTAACTAAATAATTATCTAAACCGACTTTAAAAGACGAAAACTTAATAATATTATTAATTCGGTTTTAATACATGTTTTGTTCTTAAAAACATTTATTATAAAGAAAATCAAAATTAAAAAGAACTTCTCTTGGTATCAGAGCCCTGAGAAAGAATATATATTATTTGAAACGTCGGCTTATTAAAAAAAGGTGTTTTATTAAACTTGAAACCTACCAACGCATCAAAATCCACAAAATCTACAAGATTAAGGATCATTATCATTTAACAGACCCCCTGCCATTGAAGCTTTAAAGGAACAAATAAGCACATCGAATTCCAGATGTATTTGTTACGAACGTTCAACAGGAATTCAGACATAGATTGCCAAATAGTCGAAAGCCAACACAGCAATTTTTGAAGTAAATATTTGCCGAAGTGTTTTATTGTTTTATAATTTGTTAATAAAAATCACTATTTACCGAAGATCGTTTAAAACATAAAACATGGCAAAATCATATCAACCTGCAGTCTGACATATTTATGACTATTTCCTCGTAGAAAAATCTGCAAAAATATAAATTAGAAAGTAGAGAAAACAAAATATTCATTTTAATACATTTCTAAATTTTAAGAGCGGCGATGTTCAAACGAGTTGACAGAATGACATAAAATTTGGTGTACGTACTCATATATATATATATAAATATTATACAAAAATACCTTTTTATTTAAAAAAGTAAACTGCTCCTTCATATTCTACCGTTTTCAGTAATGCATAGTTATCCTTACTTAATACTGAAGTCCGAATATAAAGATAAACTTATCTTGTTTATTTTACGCTAACAACAATATCAATACATAAAGTTTATTAATACTGGCAAGACAAAAATGTATAACGGGTATGTTCATTACCAGAAATATTGAATATTTTCATAATAAAAAAAACCGAACACAGATTTAGAAAATCACTGAAAGAATCATGGGCATGTCACATTTCAATACGCACTAGTTTATATCTATCTTAAAATGTTCTTTATAAACCGATAATAACATTGAACAAAAAAGACACGGGGTACTATAAGTTCACGGAATAAAAAACTAAAATAAGTTCTCTAAACCGACCATAAATGCCATTTACAGCTTCCACAAAACTCAAGAGCCGTAAAATCAGTATGAAAAAAATCGTACTATCAACAGAACTAACCCATCTAGCTCCTTGGAGAAAACATATTATTATCTGATATAAAGGCAACCTTGAAATCAAACATATTTTTTAGTGATAAGATACGAATTTCTGCTTCCTAGCAAATAAAAGGTATGCACCGACATTAAGATGAATGAAATGTCCTACATGGCACTATCTGAATCGATAAATTGCAAAACATGAATTTAAAAATATATCAGTATAGTCTAAATAGTAATTTTTTTCAAATTTTACTCGAATTTCTAGATCCAGACAGTTTTACTGTGGTAGATAGAAGACACATATACATGTTAGACTATTAGATCAAAACTAACTAGGGTTGCCATTGTTGCCAACCCTGCCGATATAGGCGGGAGTCTCCCGCCGAACGGTTCAAACTTCCGCTTTTTAGGGGAAATAAACATTAATCAAATTCGTCCATCTAACAACCAAAAAACCTTACGAAAACGTACGTTGGTTAACTTCATAAGTGTCCCGGCTATGAATTTTAGGCATTCTATCCATTTTATTGGACCTTATATTAAAATGAGGACTTTTTTTTGTTCTTCAATTCCCAGTTTATTTGTGAAGACGTAAAATTATTAAATAGGTAGTATAGTTATGAAGCTGAAGATCTTTGCTCGTTATGGTAATTTACGTTACAAGTCTGGTTGGTCACTTATTCCAGTACGAGTAGTGAGAATATAAACGAGTATACTATTTTATTTCATACTGTATAATATTTTCTAAAATGAATACAAATTCATGTTTTTATTAAAATTTAAAAAACACTAGTTGAATCGATAAATTGCAAAACATGAACTTAAAAATATATCAGTATAGTCTAAATAGTAATTTTTTTCAAATTTTACTCGAATTTCTAGATCCAGACAGTTTTACTGTGGTAGATAGGAGACACATATACATGTTAGACTATTAGATCAAAACTAACTAGGGTTGCCATTGTTGCCAACCCTGCCGATATAGGCGGGAGTCTCCCGCCAAACGGTTTAAACTCCCGCTTTTTAGGGGAAATAAGCATTAATCAAATTCGATCATCTAACGACCAAAAAAACCTTACGAAAACGTACGTTGGGTAACTTCATAAGTGTCCCGGCTATGAGTTTTAGGCATTCTATTCATTTTATTGGACCTTATATTAAAATTAGGGCTTTTTTTGTACTTCAATTTCCAGTTTATTTGTGAAGACGTAAAATTATTAAATAGGTAGTATAGTTATGAAGCTGAAGATCTTTGCTCGTTATGGTAATTTACGTTACAAGTCTGGTTGGTGACTTATTCCAGTACGAGTTGTTGTGAGAATATAATATTTTATTTTATACTGTATAATATTATCTATATCTTCTATATCTTAAAGCTAATTTCGATTCGATCGATACAAAACTGCTTCCGCTTCCGATGATCCGAACGCACTAATTTACATTAATCCTATAACAAGCGAACAAGCGCCTGCAGCAGCAAATTTATGCCGCTCCCATCTCTATTTGGATTACGGATATTCACCATTGCGTTGCCATAGCAACCAGTGGCGGCTCATGGTCAACTTTTCAGGGGGGGGGTCACAAACCACAAAGAGTCATCTGAAAAAATCAGACACACGAAACAATAAAATGCCTTTGTTACTTCGCAACCGCATGTCCAGGCACATAAATCGTACATATTTCTACAAAAATAATGATTTACTTCTTTGGATTACGGATATTCACCATTGCGTTGCCATAGCAACCAGTGGCGACTCATGGTCAACTTTTCAGGGGGGGGGGTCACAAACCACAAAGAGTCATCTGAAAAAATCAGACACACGAAACAATAAAATGCCTTTGTTACTTCGCAACCGCATGTCCAGGCACATAAATCGTACATATTTCTACAAAAATAATGATTTACTTCTTTGTCTTTATCTGTCTGCTGAAGTTTAAATTTCGGCAAAGGTCGACTACTGGTCTTAAATTCAAGTCGTTTCTCAAAGTTCAGCTCGCCAATATAATTGAAAACGGATTATAAAGTATTAATATTCTAAAACACTGTCGCTACCTTTCTTTAAAACATTAATTTAAACCACAAAATCTTAAAAAATGTAAAAAACAAAATGTAAAATCTTCAAAATAAAATCTATAAAAATACGCAATTGTAACCACAACCTATCACACGATCCACATTAAACACATCAACTGACAAAAAGTTTCCTCGTAAGCCGTATCTTACCTATGCGCCCCTATGCGAATTTGATCGGGAACACTCGGGAAAAACTCGCCTCCGTTTATAACCACGAGGTCAACGCGGGCCGCCAGCTAATCTAAGCGCGAAAGCCGGCGTGCGGGGGGAGTCTCATGCGGAATTTATTACTGCTGATTGTGATTCCTCAACGGGTCGCTCTTATGAAAAGGTGTTCAGCGCGCTACGTTTTTAAGTCATTATTATTTTTTGAGTATATAACGCACTAGTTTTGATAAGAATAATGGTATAATTAACTAAATAATGTGAATTTTTATAAAACATACTACATTTTTATAATAAAAATGTAGATTATAAAATGCTTAATATTTAAAAATATTTATATTTTTAAATATTAACGACTACGAAAACGTAGTTGAAGCGGTGCTTCACCCGCGTCCCCTGTCACCTTAGCGATGTTATAGCAATTGTTTTCAATAACAAGTTATGATTGACTTTTGCTTACACTCTCAAATAAATATAACCTAAAATCATTTTTGTATTATGGCGATTTCGAAGTAAATTTTAAATAAATCTGCAGAAACCACCGGATAATTAATCCCAAATAAAAATCATTAGAAAGATATGAAAAAGAATACAGATTGTTTCAATGGAAATAAATATATAAAGTTACAAACTTACAGGAAATTTTTATGAGAACAATATTTATTAAGTTTTGTTTTGTAGTCAAAAAGAATGAATGGCAATATCCTGTGGGGCAAATATTCTATGCTGAAGGCAATGTTACTTGTTAAAGAGAACGTGAACATCAGCAGGTTCCCGAAGACATAGCATTTTAGAAAAAATGTAGCACTGGCTACCAACCGACGCAGTCAAAATTATTGACAACAGAAGAAATAAATTTATTTCTCAAGGAGGCACGCGATGAAGACTATCTCTTGTAGGCGAGAAGAACTGTATTCTATAACTCCTAATAATGTTCAACACACAGGAACACAGCTGGTAATCACAATTCCACAAACTAAAACAAATGTAAAACGGGTTTTTACTGTGATAAATGAAATAAGAGTTAATTTTCTCGAAATATACCGGAAATATCTTGCCACACGTCCTAAAAATTTTCAAGAAAACTCTCTGTTCGTTGGGTACCGAAATAACAGATGCATCAGTCAAACTGTTGGAATTCACGAGATAGGTGCAACGCCCAAATGAATATTAGAGTATGTGAAACTTGAAACTCCTGAAAAGTATACGGGTCATTGCTTTATTGCTTTAGACGGACTTCGGCGACTCTGCTTGCTAATGCAGGTGTAGATTCATCCGTATTAAAGCGACATGGTGTTTGGAAAAGTTATGCAGTAGCTGATAAATATGTCAGCTACTGCAGGCATGAAGGTAAAACCAAAATTGCTAGAATGATCCAAGGTGGTGACAATTTTGTGCAAGTATTGCAACAAACTAAGCACAGAGAAGTCAACAACCTGGAATTAATGTAGCTAATAACTCGAATTCTACCATAACAGTAAATATTAACCTATAATTGAACGTTGTTATTATATAAAAGTATTTTGTTCATTATTAATTTTTAAGTGTTCTTATTATTGTACATAATTTGAAAGTATTTGGTGTAAACTAAATAACCCGTATATTGATTCCAAATAAAATAGAGAATACTAAGCTTAGTAAAAATGATGTTGCCGTTTTTATCTTCATGTACTACAGTTGGTAGAAAGGTTTATTTCATAAGTAGAAATAGAAGTCAAAGTGCTTAATTGAAAACATTATCAATATGAATCAAGGTAAGTCCAAATAAAATAAAAATTACTAATTTTAGTTTAGAAGAGGATAATACAATATTGTTCCGAAAAATTCAAGAGGCTCTTTCGACCTTTCAGCCAAATTTCGATACTTTCCCAACAAGAAGAAAAATAAAATTATATCAAGGTATTATATATATATTATATGAAACACAGAAATTTGCTCGTTCATGAATTCCATCCCACATATTCACCTTTAAAGAAAGAAGAAATCCTGAAAGAATTTGAAGAGCATTTAAAAGTACTCTCAATAAATAATTAATTTTATAGTTAATTGAAAAATAAACTTTTGATGCAGTAAATAATTGTTAAACATGTGTGTTTAAATGTTTAATTTTAAGTTTATTTCATTAAGAAAATTTCAAATTCAAATCCATTAAAATATTTACTTCCTAGTATTAACAAAAGATGGTAGTGTTGCTAGGCTTTAATTTTAATCCTCATGGATTATTAAGTTCAACGAGTTTTTTGAGTAGAAACTTACCTAAGAAGTAACTCAACAGAAGAAGTAAGGCGTGCATGTCGTCGTCACTTTCACAACAATAGGGGTCATGCTCTGTAAGACTGTGGCGTGAAAATGGTTCTGTGCAAAATTTGAAGAAACCTGGAAGTCGAAGAACAATTTGTACTCCTGAAACTATTGAACGAGTCAGAACGGCGTTCATGAGAAGTCCCACAAGGTCTGCTAATAGGCAATCCCTTATTTTGGGAATATTAAAAGGGAGCCTACATCGAATTCTTCACTTAAAATTTCATCCGTACAAATACCAAATGATGCAACGTCTTAGTCATCAAGATAAACAAACCAGATTAGCTTTTTGCCATCCACAATCTTTTAATGATTGACGAGGAAAATTATTATTTGAACGGCATGGTTACTAAACAGAATTTTAGGTATTGGTCAAACGAAAAACCTCAAGAAACCATTACAAACCATCTCCATAATCCAAAAGTTGTTGTTTGGTGTACGGTAAGATCATTTGGCATTATAGGTCCATATTTTTTTGAAGATGGAAATAACCATCCTCTAACGGTGACGTCCGAGCGTTACGTAAATATGCTAGATATGTTTTTTATTTCAGATTTAGAAAGGAGATTACTAAATAATGCGTTATTATTACAGTAATACTCTAGAAACTTTATGAGAGAGTTCTGCGAGAAGTGTTTAATCGGAGGATTTAAATTGACCTTCTAGGTCCCCGGACTTAACTGCACCAGACTTTTTTCTGCGGGACTATTTAAAGGCGAAAGTTTTTGTAAGTCATCCAGAAAACATCCCAGAACTCAAAGTCCGAATTGCTGAAGAAGTCCGGCGAATAGATCAGATTTTGCTTCATCGTGGCATGAATCATCTTTTGTCCAATCTTGAAAAGTGCATTGAAGTTGATGGCGGTCACTTAAAAGAGTTCATTTTTAAAAGTTAGAATAAGTCGTAAGTTACAGTAAATCTTAAAGAGTAGCGTAATAAAATGTTTGTTTTATTAAGTTTTAAGAATTTTATTCAGCTATTAAAGTGGGTAGTCTATTATGGGGAACCATGGATAATTGTGGTACTGCCTTATAAAATAATGTTTACTTTCAAATATTTTGCTTGGGTTATTATTTCTGGGAAGGGGGGGCCTTCCCCCCTAAAAAGCCACTGCCAGGTACCCATAAAAAATAATACAAAACTATACAGTAAAAACACTACCAAGAAAAGCTTAAAGGATTAATTTCAAAAGAAGCTGTAAAAACTTTCAGTTAGTAATCGTAGCATTTAATGTTTTTCTTCTGTCTATATAACTTTTGAGTTATTATCTGTTTTGCGGAAGAGTAATTTGATGAATTATCCTATCTGAAAAATCCCTTTTTGAAGTGTTTGATAACGAAGCATGTTAAGGGGATATCGAAGAGACTTTAAATTCATAAACCACATGATGTATGCAGTGTGGCAGGCGATATGGGTAACTAAAGACAGCGTATCGGTGTTCCAATATAAGATTTTTAAAGAATGCTTAACATAACCCACTCCACTCTCTGCTAATAGCGATTTGAGAGTTTTGTCTTCTGAAAAGGAGTGCACTGAACTATAACGAAATCTCGACATTTTGCATGATTGGTCTACTGAGAATCGTCTGTGCCGATACGAATGTGCCAAAATGCAATGTTGTGTCATTTTTACCTTAGTTAACTAATGGTGTTACGCTTACCCGCCCCGATGTTTTTAGAGATTTAAGGAGTCATTTTGTTCAAATTTTGGGCAAAGATTAAGGGTCATATAGGGAAGACCTGGTAACATTTTGGTAAAAATCCAATATGGCAAAACAACATGGCGGCTTAGTGAAATGTAAAAAAATTATTACTAAAAAACTTAGCTCAAATTTTGGTACGAATACAAAATGGCGAAACAAAATATTTAAAAAATCAGCCTGAAAAAACCACTTAATAGACTGATTTGAATCCTTGTACCATAAATATTTGTGGTATAGGGATGAACTAGTGTGGTACTAATTTAAGATGGCAGAACAAAATGGCGGCTAAATAAAATATTTGTAATCGCCCTCTCACCTTTTACATATTTTTAGGTTTTAGCGTCTCTGGATGTCAAAAAATATGTTTTATCAATTCCGTTCGTCTGTCGGTTTGTCTGTCATTTCGCGCCCTAGATTAAAAACTACTCATCAGATAGACTTCAAATTTTAGTCGAAAATTAAGGATCATGTGGAGATGATCTAGTAATATTTTGGTAAAAATCCAATATGCCGGAACAAGACGGCGGCCTAGTGAAACTTTAAAAATATTATTACTAAAAAAATGGTTTTGCAATTTCCTAAAATTTTGCACAATAATCAAGTGTTACATAGGAATTAATTGGTAACATTTTGGTGTGACTATAAGATAGGAAAACAAAATGGTAGTCTAAAATAATATTTAAAAAACTGGCCTGAAAAAAACTACTTATTAGATTAATTTCAAATTTTGTGCACGCATTAAGTGTTATATAAAGATAAAATGGCGAATGTGGTACGAATTCAAGACGGCGGAACAAAATATCGGCTAAATAATTTTGACTTCCCTCGTAAAAGGGTATTGTAGTCGTGACAAAAATCACCCTCCGAGATTTTTTCAATTCTATGCGTTTCAGAGTCTTTAGATGCCGAAAAACATGTTTTCTTAATTCCGTAGGTTTGTCTGTCGGTTTAACTCTTCGCGGAATAGCTAAAAAAACTATTAAGCCGATTGGCTTCAAATTTTGGGCAAAAATTAAAGGTCGTATGGGGATGACCTGGTAACTTTTTGGTAAAAATCCGATATGGGAAAATAAAATGACGGCCTAGTGAAATGTTAAAAAAATTATTACTAAAAAACTACTTATTTAATTTAGCGCAAATTTTGCACAAAAATCAAGTATTATGTAGGAATTAACTGGTAATATTTTGGTACAAATACAAGATGGCAGCTTAACAAAATGTTTAAAAATTCAGCCTGAAAAAGCTACTTAATGAACTGATGTTATATTGTGTGCTATAACTAATTGTGGTATAGAGATCAACTAGTAAAACTATGGTACTAATTGAAGATGGCGGAGTGAAATGGCGGTCAAATAAAATATTTTGTAATCGAGAAACAAATCACCCTCTCATGTTTTAGAGGTTTTAGCGTCCCTAGAAGCCAAAAAATATTTTTAACAATTCCGTCCGTCCGTCTGTCTGTCTGTCTGTGAGTTCATGGCGCAGTTACAGAGTGACCTCAAATTTTAGTCACAAATTAAAGGTCATATGGGAATGATCTGATAATACTCTGGTAAAATCTAATGCCGGAACAAGATGGCGGCCTAGTGAAACGTTAAAAATATTATTACTAAAAAAACTAATTTTCTAATTTCCTCAAATTTTGAACCAAATCAAGTGTTACATAAGGAATTAATTGGTAACATTTTGGTGTGAATATAAGATATGAAAACAAAATGGTAGTCTAAAATAATATTTAAAAAATTGGCCTGAAAAAAACTACTTATTAGATTAATTTCAAATTTTGTGCACGCATTAAGTGTTATATAAAGATAAACTGGCGAATGTGGTACGAATTCAAGGCGGCGGAACAAAATATCGGCTAAAAAATTTTGACTTCCCTCGTAAAAGGGTATTGTAGTCGTGACAAAAATCACCCTCAGAGATTTTTTCAATTCTATGCGTTTCAGAGTCTTTAGATGCCGAAAAACATGTTTTCTTAATTCCGTAGGTTTGTCTGTCGGTTTAACTCTTCGCGGAATAGCTAAAAAAACTATTAAGCCGATTGGCTTCAAATTTTAGGCAAAAAGTAAAGGTCGTATGGGGATGACCTGGTAACTTTTTGGTAAAAATCCGATATGGGAAAATAAAATGGCGGCCTAGTGAAATGTTAAAAAAATTATTACTAAAAAACTACTTATTTAATTTAGCGCAAATTTTGCACAAAAATCAAGTATTATGTAGGAATTAACTGGTAATATTTTGGTACAAATACAAGATGGCAGCTTAACAAAATGTTTAAAAATTCAGCCTGAAAAAGCTACTTAATGAACTGATGTTATATTGTGTGCTATAACTAATTGTGGTATAGAGATCAACTAGTAAAACTGTGGTAGTAATTGAAGATGGCGGAGTAAAATGGCGGTCAAATAAAATATTTTGTAATCGAGAAACAAATCACCCTCTCATGTTTTACAGGTTTTAGCGTCCCTAGAAGCCAAAAAATATTTTTAACAATTCCGTCAGTCCGTCTGTCTGTCTGTGAGTTCATGGCGCAGTTACAGAGTGACCTCAAATTTTAGTCAAAAATGAATGGTCATATGGGAATGATCTGATAATACTCTGGTAAAAATCTAATGCCGAAACAAGATGGCGGCCTAGTGAAACGTTAAAAATATTATTACTAAAAAAACTAATTTTCTAATTTCCTCAAATTTTTAACCAAATCAAGTGTTACATAAGGAAGAACTAGCACCATTTTCGTATGAACATAAGATAGCAAAAATAATAAAATATTAAAAAAAAACTCCTCATTAGATTGATTTCAAATTTTGTGCAAGCAATAAGTGTGATATAGGGAGATAAACTGGTAAAGTTGTGGTACATATTCAAGATTGGGGAACATAAAAAAATCTTATTCAATTGACTTTAAATTTTGCAGAAAACATAAATGTGATATGGGGATAAACTGATACAAATTCACCATGACGTAACAAAATGGCGGTGTGTGTCAATGTCACCAATGCTACCTACCAATGGTAAAATATTGGTAGGAACAAAATGGCGCTCAATAAAAATATTTGGAAAGATACTATATATGTAATACTAAATGACTATGTACTGAACTAAATTTGATCGCACTTTACTATCCCTAATAAAAGGAAAAATTCATAATGAGGGAAGTTCCGGGTAAAGGAAATTTACCGATTTTTAAATTTTATTCTCCACAAGTTTACATCTCAACTGACCATTGAATATGGGGAGGGCTTAGTAGTTTAAAAATTGACTTTCTTTATATGAAAACATGAATTTAAGTTAATGTTACCTGGTGACTTCCGTGTAATGTTAGGTAAAATAACTTTATATTTTTATGTATTTATTCTATATCTTATTATAAAAAGTGACCAAAATATATTAATATTCCCATTTTAAATAACGATAAAAATAATATTAATGAAAAATCTAATAGATCATATTCACTTGATAAAACTTCTGCTTACGTTTATAAATCGCTCTGATGAAGCGATCGCGGCTTGCGCCACTGGTAATCTTGTCGCAACAGCTGGATACACTCTGGATATTGAGAGATGCCATAGCGGAAATCCGCCGTGCTTGTTTGTTTTCGTTACGTTTATGGCCAAAATTTTTTCAACCCATTTTTGCCTCAATATTTCTATAAGCGCGATGTTGGAATAAGGAAAATGTATCATCTTTAATAAACTACAGTGAATAATACGGATTACATAATTGATTTACGCCCTACAGACCAAGAGTAATTAGTATATAGATAAACATAAATTGAACTGGAAAATGTATTTAATGTGTATTACAGTTTTCTTGGAAATTTAGTCCCGTTTTTTGTTGCTTTGAATGTAGCAATGAAATGCTGTTGGAAGCAATAAAAACCCTTATAAATGTCTTTATATGCAGCGCGATCATAAGGTCTTAAACAAATTCAATACAAATGTACGTAATTATTTTCGACAAAAACGCTAAAACACATAAAGCTACCAACCCTTTTCGAGACATTGCATACCAATTGAGATTTTGAAGGGCTGTATATAAAAATGGTTCGATTTAGGGTAAAACGAATTTCCCATTCTTATGTTAGTGCTTTAATGCACATTACAACTAAAACATATGTTTGATGTTTTAGGGGAAAATAAGTAGTAAAGGTAAAAAAAGAAGGGGCTGAAAATAAAAATTTATTAAAAAAATGGAGTAAAATGTCTTTTTATAAGTTGATGTGGAAATAATGATTCCATTGGTAGCGGTATTTTTATATTTCTCTCCAAAACTTAAATAATAATTAAGTATATTCCTATTCCAGAAATGCCAAGAAAATATGTTCGAAAACAAAATACAAAGCCACGAGCTACCTGGTCAGAAATTGGGGTTAATGAAGCAAGCAGAATTTATCACATTCATTCCCGTATAATTCGAAGACGCGTGCAAACTATGAACCTTCAGAAAAGTTCGTTGGGAAAACCACCCGCCCTAGGTACCGAAAATGAAATTCGCTTGGTGAATCATAATAAAAAGCTACAATCATCGGGGTTTGCTCCTATTATCTCCACTGTACCTTCAATTGCATATAGTTTTGCAAAAAAATTTGGTTTAGAACGTAAGTTTTCGACTCAGGGCGAAGCAACTAAAAGAACGGGGATGCACTGGTTCTATTCATTCATGGAACGACACCCTGAACTATCTATTAGGAAGAGTGAAGGGCTATCTCTGGCACGAGCCAAAGAAATGAATAGGGAAGAAGTAAATGACTTTTGTGAGTTGCTTAGGAACACAATGGAAAAATATGTCTTAATGGATAAACCACGTTCTATATTTAATATGGATGAAAGTGGCATCCAAATTAATAATAAAGCTGATAAAGTTGTGGGTCAAAAGGGAAGCAAATGCGTTCATGAACGGGAGAAAACATATCAATAATTGCCTGTGCTAATGCAGACGGAATTTTCCTGCCGCCTGTTTTAATTTTGAAAGGTGTTCGAAAAAATATGTCTGCTTTGGAAGGAATGCCTCCAGGTTCTCATTTATAAATGAATAAACAATCTTCGTATATAAACACAGAATAATTTATCAAATGGCTAAAAGAAATATTCGTTCCAAAAAAAACCTGATGGACCCGCAATTTTAATTCCTGATGGCCATAGCTCCCACACTAACGATTTTAATATGCTCCAATACGCTGAAGAAAATAGCATAATACTTTTGTGCCTTCCAAGCCACACAACACAGGCGCTTCAGCCATTAGATAGGTCATTTTTTAAGCCTTTAAAAACTTAATATAAAAAAGAAGCTGATATTTTTATGTTCTCGAGTAATGACAAAAATATTAACCGAAACATGATTGGAAAATTAATTGGTTCAGCATGGAACAAAGCTACTACTATTTCTAATGCCACGTCCGGATTCAAACCAGCAGGGATTTTCCCTTTTAATCAAACTAGTATACCCGATTATTTCTTTCAAGTTGCTGATCACAGCTTAAATGATGTTCCACATGTGACAGCAGAGACAGAACTTCAGAGATTTACAAATGAGCCTCATCGCCAGGCCGGAAATCAGGAAATAGATGCTGATTTTCTCAATAATGATCAAAATTATTTATATTTACTAGATGATACCACAGACCTAGAGCAATGCCAGATAATAGACATTAATGAAAATTCTGTAGGAGAAACACCATCAATTGAAGTAAATACCATGAATCCAAACGACAGGAATGAACCAAGCTCATCTACAGATATCATCGATAACAATAACCTATACCATGATTTAACTAGAAAGAAATCACTTGAAATACCATCTACGTCAAGTAATAAGGGAGACTTGGATTATGTACTACGTTCTCCGCTTGCCAAATCAAATGAGCCTTTTGGTTCTACAGATACCTCAAAAGAAACTCCATTAAAATTCCTGAATTACATTGCACCTTTGCCTAACATTGATACAAAAAAGAGTGCTAGAAAACAATCAGCCAAAATTTTATGCAGTGAAGGAGTTAAAGAAAAAGGGACAAAAAATGCTGGTAAGGAAAAAAAAAAGGACATTAAAAAAAGAAAACGGTCAAATACTGATACCAAAAATGATGTAAACTGAACGGAGTGTCTTGAAAATTATCTTAAAACAGTAGAAAGGGTAGATTGGATTCAATGCATCGACTGTAAAAATTGGCTTCATGAAACGTGCACAATGTACGGTGATAGATGCAACGAATGTGGTAAAATACAAAAAAGACGAGAACAAAATCCCCTTTTAAATTTAAAAAAATAACCTAAAACGTATTTATATAATAATTGTACTTATATACTTTAATATGTTTTAATCACTTTAAGAGTCATATTGATCTTTTTTATTTGTGTTTTGTTAATCTAATAAAATAAAAACATAAATAAAACAAAATTATTTTTAATGGGGCATATATCCCATTGTGGGGCATATATCCTCTTACAATGGGGCATAAAATCCATCAATAGGGCATAAACCCCCATATTTATATATTTTTCTACAGCTTTAATAGTTCCTTTTCTAGTTTCAATTTTTACAATAAGCTATCTGTTTCAAACGTTAAATACTTCTACAACATAGTTTTTATAGAGCTTCTCGAATTTTGGGAATTAAGTAATTTATAAATCACGTATAATCTTAGGCGGGGCATATATGCCATATTTACCCTAATAAGTCTTTTTTTCAGGCTGATTTTTTAAATATTTCATTATTTTTGGATTCATACCAAAATATTACGAGTTCCTTTGTATATAACACTTGATTTTTGTGCAAAATTTGAAAATTAAATAATTTTTCTCTTTGGTACTAGTTTTTTTTAACATTTCACCAGGCCGCCATTTCGTTCCGCTATATTCGATATTTACCAAAATGTAACCAGGTTATCCCAATAAAACATTCAATTGTTGACCAAAATTTGAAGTCAATCGGGTAAGTAGTTTTTTAGCTATACCGAAAACTGAAAGACAGATAGACAGTCCGACCGAATTGAGAAAACATGTTTTTTTGGCATCTAGAAATCCTAAAATTGAAGCTGTGAAAAAACCTTGGAGGATAGGTAGAAACTGGCAAAATATTGGTACGAATCCAATATGGTAGAACAAAATGACGTTCCATAAAAATATTTGAAAAGATAGTACATATGTGTTATTAAATAACTATGTGCGGAAATAAATTGGGTCATACTTCACTATTCCTAATAAAAGGAAAGATTCATAGCGAGGAAAGCTTCAGGTCGATTTTTTTTAATTTTACACCACTTACACACTAACGAACACTACATGCACGGCAAAGACCAATCAAATGTGTTACAAACCACGCGGTAGACTAATGTCTATCATTTCCTGCCTCTCGTACTTATTGATAGTGATACAAATAATATTTTATCATTCTTGAATTAAATTTTACCGAAAAAAGCTACTAGTAATACTCGCAACCTTTATGCGCAAATGGACCGACCGACAGATAGGCAAACCGATACAATTAGAAGAATACATTCGATGCCAAGAGCATCACACTGTATCTCAACTTTACTACTACATGTGCACGGAATTGAACTCACTGAATAATAAATCAGGTTTTCTGTGACGGCTAATTCTTCATAAGAAATTCATGTTCATCAAAAATTAGGCATGGTAAAGCTAAAATCGATTACAAGATCACAATATTGAAATACGCAAATTAAAAATTATAAGCTAAATTTGGAATATGCAATATCGATTGCTCCTGTGCCACAAAATTATCAGTATTTTCACTCTAACGAATGACGTAACAGCCCGGTCAAACAACGGGTATGTTTACAGCATCAGTGTTGACCTTTCTAATTTCGGCTAGTCTAAAATTCACTCCAAATATTAATCCAGGAAATCCGCACAGGTTTGATAAATGCAGATGCAGGAATTTTCATTTTGATACAATGCATAACCATTAAATTTGAAATAAGGCAACAAGAAATGTAATGATTTTTTATTCCTCAATTTCGAGCAGTATAATCAGAAGCACTCCAAATGTGTACAATTGCGATTATACTTTATTATATTCAGCGATGTAGATACTCATAACCATCATTAAAATTAGGTAATTACTTAATTTGTCTTCATACAAAAAAAATACAAATAAACGTTCAGCTTTTAGAATTCATCAAAGTAGACTACTAACTTGTCTGATAATTTTAGGATAAGATAATATTGGGCCACAAGCTATGCCCCTGTCATTTTTTTCTTCGACCAGAATTCTTACTATAGAAGATTTCTCTTTTTCTTTGTGAAATTTTTTCTTCGTTCCCTACATACGGGTTTTTTTCGAAAAATTGATTTTTTAAAATAATCTGCTGAACAAAGCCCACTTGTAGTAATCAAAGGTATATCTATCAGGTTATGAATACGGTTGGCATCCTTAAATTTTCCAACATGAATATTGTATACAGGGTTCACTAAAAACTAAGAGGTGGACGTGAAATAGTGATTTGTTGATTTTGGTTTTTTCTATCAATCTTAAATTCGATGTTGCTTCTAATGCCAGTTTTAGTAATAATGTACATTTTTACCGAAACAGTTTTTTAACATTTGATATCTGTTCTAGTTCCTTCAGATATTGCCTTTAATTTAAAACAGGTTTTTTTAATAAAAAAATTAAAAATCGCCTTTTATCATTAACATAATTCTCTTTTTCCCAATAATATACAGTTTCACATGTTATTTTTGTTAATACAGACTTACTTAAACTGTTCATCATTTCGAATTAACTGAGAATATGTCCCAATAATACAGTGGGTAACAATGGTCTGGATTACCACCTACCTTGCGGTTCTTCATCATCATTCATTCAACATCGTTAAAGTTTAGAAACAGTATAGTTTTTGGAGCACCCTGTCTACAATATTCATAGTGGAATACTTAAGGGTGTCAACCCTGTTCATAATCTGATATTTGACCATACTGAATATGATTGCCATAAGTGGGCTTTGTTCGGCTGATCATTTTTTAAAACATCAATTTTTCTAAAAAACCCGGTATGTCAGAAAGGAAGAAAATGAACTGGTAACACGTTGGTAAATATCGAATATGGCGGAAAAACATGGCGGCCTGGTGAAATGTTAAAAAAATTATCACTAAAAAATTAGTTATCCAAATTCCCTCACATTTTGCACATAGAAATGAATTAGTAACATTTTGGTATAAATCCAAGATGACGACCTAGTAAACTATTTAAAAAACTCAGCCTGAAAAAACTACTTTTAGATTAATTTTAAATATTGTACAGGCATTAAATGTGATAGAGAGATAAACTAGTAAAATGGTGGTACGAATTCAAAATGGCAACCT
This sequence comes from Kuschelorhynchus macadamiae, assembly GCA_030620095.1. Taxonomy (NCBI): domain Eukaryota; kingdom Metazoa; phylum Arthropoda; class Insecta; order Coleoptera; family Curculionidae; genus Kuschelorhynchus; species Kuschelorhynchus macadamiae. The sequence goes on along the minus strand of JAUTXW010000757.1, from coordinate 181,978 downwards.
AAAAAATTTTTTAACCAGTTGACTTCAAATTTTTTACAAAAATTAAATGTGATATATCAATAAACTGGTACGAATTCAACATGGCGGATCAAAATGACGGGCCTTAAAAAATCAGTGTAAAAACTACGGTAAAACGGGGTAACTTTGGCAGCGGGGGTAACTTCGACTCTTATATTTTTATGTGTAATTTTGCTGTTTTTATTATTTCTATCAGGTTATTGATTGATTTGTTGATTTTGTGATATTTTTTACTATTTTTGTTGATAAAATAACAATATTGATATTATTAACAATTAATAATTGTCATTATTAGTGTTATTAATATTATTTTGTTATTTTTATCATTAATACTAACTTTTCTTTGTTTCAGATTAGTTATCTACAGAGATGTCTCGTACCTACATGAAAAAGTTGGGAGGTAGACCATACATCAACTCTAGGAAGGAAAACATGGAAAAAGCCATCGAAGCAGTCAAAAAAGGTATGCCAAAACTAGAAGCGAGTAGAAAGTTCAAAGTCCCAAGAACAACCTTGAACAATAGGTGTCTTGGACAACATCCTCGTAAGCCGGGACGTCCGTGCGAGTTAACTAGTGACGAAGAATATCTACTAGCATAAACACTTGGCACAGTAAACGATTGGGGCTTTCCAATGACACCAAGATATTCGTCAAGTGGTAACAAAATTTGTTACCAGGCAGGATAGAGTCATTAGAGATTGGAAAAACAATCAATCAGGTTTAGATTTTAGAAAGCTTTGATTCAAGAAACAATTTGACCACCTGCTTAGCCACTAACATTAAACGTCAACGGGCTGCTGTGGGTAAACCGGAGTTAAGAGAATTTTTTAACATTAAACATGCCTTAAAAATTTTGGTACCCAGAGGAACTAAAAGACTGGAGTGCATTCAGGAGCACTCTAGAACGTCTGTGAGTTTGATGGTATGCGGCACAGCTAAGGGCGACTTGTTGCCTGCTATGGTGGTTTATAAAGCACAACACTTGTACGAAAATTGGACGGCTTGTGGTTCTGTGGGGACAGCGTATGATGTTACGCTAAGCGGTTGATTTGACATTGAAATTTTTTGAAATTTTGATGCCACACATTTACTAATAGCACCCCAGAGCAATAAACAATTGTTACTGGAGATAATCTGGCTACGCATTAGCGAACAATATCTATATGGCTCCACTACCAGCTCATTCGACTCACCTAATGCAGCTCCTTGACGTAAGCTTCTTTGCTCCAATGAAACGGATATTACGACGTATCTTAGATACATGGAGGAAAAAAAGTCGTCGAAAGGGGAGAATTCCCATAGAGCAATTTCCTACTCTGTTAAATCGATTATGGTGTCACCTAGAACCAAATGCTGCTAAAAATCTTCAATCTGGCTTTGGAACCTCAAGGCTTAGCCCCTTCTGTCCTGAGGTTGTGTTTGCAAAAATTCCTAACGACACATCTACTAGTTCCGAAAGAGATCTAGATTTAAGTCTACTAGAGTTACAGTCAAGAAGATATAGTAAGGACAAATCTACAGCGTCTTCTAACACGGGAAAGAAAATCACAACAAGACTAGGCCATGCAGTGCATCACCAACCAAACCGATCACCTCAGTCTCTTTATGAAAGCAGCAGAGGAAGAAGTCGACGATCCGGACTTTCCTCCTGTTGAAAAGACGATTAAGAAAAAAGGAAAAACCAAGTGAACCATCGAATGTTTATGGAACCAAAAAAAAATGCAAACACCAATGTCGACTCTTTCTGCTCTGTTTGCACACGTTTTTATGAAAATTATAGTGATAACAGAGATTGGATTTGTCGCACTTCATGTCTGCGGTGGGTGTCTGGGATTCTAGGTTCGGATGATGCCCATTTGTCTGATACAATTCTCCGATTACACGAATCGGAAGGTATGGATCCAGTGCGAGACTTGTAAAAAATGGGTGTGTGGATTCTGCAACGGGAGTTCCAAGCAGGTCAGCTATGTTATAGACATTTTTACATTTTTTGACGCCGAAATTGTCCTAAGGCAGCCCAACATCGCATTTTTCCTTATTTACATACGGTGTCGAAGTTACCTTTAGGCAAAAAGAATTTAAAAAAAGGGAGGAAGGGATGGAGGACATTTTTTTGGTGGTGGAAAGCCAAGACATTAAATGTCATGATATCACACGAACAAAAGTTCTTAAGTTATTAGTGTCTTGTGGGCAAAGGTAAAATATACCCAAAATATGTCGAAGTTACCCCGTTTTACGGTACTTATTCATTTTATTTTTAATTATGGTCAAAAATCAAGTGTGGCATAGGTAGAAACTAATAAAATATAGTGGACAAAATGGCGCCCAATGAAAATGTTTGAGAAGACAGTATATCTATATGTGTTACTAAATGACTATGTGCTAAACTAAATTCGGCCACACTTCACTATTCCTAATAAAAGCAATGATTCATAACGAAAGAAGTTTCGGGTAAAGGAAATTTACCGATATTTTAAAACTATATTTTGCCCATTATTAAAATACTTGTGTCCGCCTTTCTCACACGCCGCGTATATTTTCGTCTGTTCCTATGCAGCAGAAAAAACACATGGTATTATGCAAACGCATTTTGAAAACAATTCCTTCATAACCTAGTAAAGTGCCATAATTATTTAACATAGTTTTTTTCACACGCTGTATCTTAAAAACTGGTCATAGTAATGAGTTAAAATTTTGAGCATATAATTAAGAGGTTAAAACTTAACTTTATTGACCTCTCCCTAATGCTTCCTCTCGAAAAAAATCCTGGATATAAGTCGAAACAAACATTTAATTAGCTTTGGCTCATATTGTAACTTGTCAATTTTGTGCCAATGTTAAAAAGTGTTTGTTTTAACGTCATAAATAACTAGGTATATGGGCTATTTCTATTTCCAACTAAATTATTTACAAGTTATACATCTTACTTTGTACAAGGACACCTAATAATCAATTATTTTCAACGAAACAAAAGTAGTAACGATTTCCTGCTTTTATTTTCACAATGATTTTATTAAATCTGAAAATGGCTTCATGTAATAGAAGCAACATTTAAGAAACACGCGAGTTAAACATTTACAATTATATACAGGGTTTTATACAAAAATGTAAAATTGCACAACAATTTCATATTTAATTGTTTCTTACGACAACGCACTATGGAAAATGGTATAACAAATGCATATCAAAAATGCATTCTGGCAATGTAGCAACCAAGGTGTTTTGTTCATTTCATTTACTAGTACGCATATTAAACTTTAATATAATGTAGATATTTTACAAAATATAACTAAGACATTCAATTTTTTAGTGTTAAATGAAGTTTGTTGCTACATGTCGCCAATTCGGGCCTTTTTATAGGTTATTTTAGACGTAAATATCTTATTGAATCTTGTAAACAGATACGCACTATTATACATACATTGGAAAGCTTATCTCATGTAGATTTTACAACTGACATTTTTTGATTCTATAGAAAAATATCTGCATGAATTTTTAGAGAAGAATGTTAGGAGAAAAAACTTAAACTTGTGGTTTGACGAAACTTTTAGCAGTTACTCACGTTTCCCCACGCCTCGAATATTTTGTTAATTGTAGCTCAGTAATACATTAGTCACATTCAAAAAAATCAGCAGCAGCAGGTCTGAAATTCCAAATTCACATCCTACCTCCACCCTCTAGCTCCTGAACGGCTTCACTTTTTAAAGTAAATATATAAAAAAAATTCTAAAATGGCGGTAAAAAAACGACTTATATCCAGTGCGACGACGAAACGCAGATGAAGCTTTGGAACTATATTTGAACAGAAGGCAACCGGATAAAACATGTTTTTAAGAATAAGATCAAATATAATTGAACATGGCTCGTTTGTCAAACCGCGACCTAAAGCATACAACAAGGAAAATCGCGATATTGACGAAGTGAATGTGTTGGGTTCGGTCAAGGCAGTTCCAACTAATTTTTGTCGAAAAATTGAAGCTTCTATCGGCGTTGTTAAATCCAGGATTCAAACAATTAAAAAAAACACAAGTTTGAACCATATAAATTTCATTTGGTACAAAACCTACATCCTGGTGACGCAGAACGCCGACTAGTTGGTCTTTGTCAATGTGGGATATGGTCATTCATTTTGAAAGAACTGTTATATGGTCCGATGAGGCGCATTTTGACAGAATATTTTGAACCGGCATAATGATAGGGTCAGGAAAATAAACATATTATATATCCACGTGAAAGGGAAGGTTTGGATTTAATGTTTCATGCTTCATTCTTGAAAGCGTCGATAAAATCTATATCTATCTGTATTTGTAGCAAGACGGAGCTCCCAGTCATAATACTTAAAAAGTGAGAGACTATCTAGACGCAAACTTTCCAGGCGACTGGATTGGATCCAATGGACCTGTAAAATGGCCACCTAGGTCACCCGATTTATCGGCTCTGGATTTCTTTTTGTAGGGATACCTTTAAAACAGAATTTATATTAGACAGTATCAAACAATCTAAGAGATGAAAAATGCTACTGAAGAGGCCTTCAGAGACTTAGAGCGGCGGCCATTTATTATTTTGAATGCCTTGAGGCGAATAGGCACAATATTCGAAACTTGTGTAAGATATGGCGGCCAAAAATTTAAACAATATTTATAAAAAAATTAGCTATTAATATTAGTAGGTACTGTAATAGTTGTAAGTAGTTGTAAATAATTTAAGTTGCTAATAAGTAGGTATTACAAAGTAAAAATTCAAATCCGTCTCGGCCTTCTAAGATTTTTTTAATATAAAGTCCTAATATTGCACTTAATACTGAAAATAAACATAGAGTATTATATGTTTTTGAAAAGCTCTTAAAAAACAAACACAGAATATTTAAAAATGTATAGGGTGTCCCATTTAAAAAAAATAACTTGATTATATCACAAAAATGACTACCCACAGCAAAAATCAAAATACACCCCTAAAATATACGGAAAACATTTTAGAAACAAAATTTTGTAGCTATTTTATTTTAGTGCAGTATGTGAATGTTACTGGATCTATTTTAACAACATAAAATTTTAGTTTTATGAAATAGCAATTAGTAATAATTAGTATAATTTTTCGTTCATATTTTTTTAATATAGTACAGGGTGTTCCAGCGAGGACTGAACAGGGACCTATTTTCGACCTTCCATGTATTTTGGAAAAATTCAAAATAGCCAATCGATGTATTTTTTCTTGTAGAATCCAAAAATGTCATCGAAAAAATATTTGAACCAGAAACAAAAGAGTTACGCTATGCATCAGGTGTTTTTTAAATGGAATGTATCGTTTTTTATACGATTTTTGGAAAGAGTGATTTTTTTTATGTCCGTTCTGATTAAAAGATTTGATTTTGCGATAGCTTTTTATATTACATTTTAATGTTTTTCAAACTATATTTTTAGCTTCACCTGTTTAAAATATACGATAGGTTGGTATAGGTGATCAAGGTAAAATGACGTTTGAATACTTTGTCAATAAAAATTGACATTATTTTAATTATTGTCGAAGTCTTCACCTAAAAAATATATATTTGACTCTGATCGAAATGAAATACTCTTTGGACGAGAGACTACAGATTGTTATGCTATTTTACAAGTGCCAAGAAAATGCAAGAGAAGCAAGAAGATTTATTGCAAATTTTCATAGAAATATATCCATCAATACAATAAAATTCTAAGGATAAAAAACCTATTTGAGGAAAATAAAACTTTACATACATTTAGTCATATTCTAAAGCTAAATTTGGGTCTATGTATTATAAATATTTTATTAAACATAGACATGTAACACCCCCCCCCCCCCGTTATTCGCCTTTAAAGAAAGAAGTTCTGGAAGAATTTCGAATACATCTAAATGTTGCAATGTGTTTAAAATCACAATAAACTTATTAGAGTTTGAAGTTGTATTATGTTTTACATTAATCAATAAATAATAATGGCGAAAGTCTAATACGGAAAATAAAAGTATTGTAAACAATTTAATAATTTCGTGGCCATGCGTTGGATAGAAAAATTTTTTCAGTTTATCCCGCTCAAGGAAGGAAATTTCCGGAAATTATCCCCGGCTACCACAATAACGATTAGAAATTGAGAACATCTGATTTGTTATAAAATATAGGTGAGAAATTTTCCGCAAAAAAATATAATATTTTGATTGATATTCAAATACATGCTATGATCTTTACGTTTTAAGGTCCCTAGAAACCAAAAAATATGATTCCGTTGGTCTTTCTATCTATTTGCCTGTCTGTTCACGGCAAAGAACTGACTTCAAATTTTGACCTGATAGCATTTCGATACAAATCCAATATGGTAAAACAAAATGGCGGCCTAGTGATGTTAAAAATAATTATTACTAAAAAAGTATTTATCCAGTTTACCTCAAATTTTGCATAAAAGTCAAGTATTACATAGGAATCAAGTGGTAAAATTTTGGTAGGGATCCAAGATGGCGAAACAAAATGGCGGGTTAATAAACTATTTTAAAATTCAGCATAAAAAACTAGTTAATAGATTGAATTCAAATTTTGTGCAAGAATTAATTGTGGTATAGAGATAAACTGGTAAAAGTTTGGTACGAATTCAAGATGGCGGCCAAATACAAAGTTTGTGATTGTGAAAAAATCACTCTCCTAGGTTTTACATATCTTCACGGTTTAGCCTCCCTAGATGCCAAAAATATGTTTTCTCAATTCCGTCGGTCTGTTTGTCTGTCAGCAGCGTAGCTAAAAAACTACGTACCTGACCAAATTTTGGTCAAAAATTAAGAGTCATATCGGGATTGGGGGACTTGGTTATACTGGTAAAAATCCAATGTCGATGAACAAAATGTCGGCCTAGTGAAATATTAAAAAAAAACTAATTTACCTCAGATTTTGCACAAAAATCAAGTGTTACATAGGAATGCACCCTGTAACATTTTGGTACGAATCCAAGATAGCAAAACTAAATGGCGGCCTAATCAGCCTGAAAAACTAATTAAATTAATTTTAAATTTTGTGCAAGCATTAAGTGTGACATAGAGATAAACTGGTAAAATGGTGGTACGAATTCAAGATGGCTGAACAAATTGGTGGCCAAATAAAATATTTAAAAAATCAAATTATTCAATTGACTTTAAATTTTGCAGAAAAATTAAATGTGTTATACGGAGAAACTGATACGAATTCAACATGACGGAACAAAATGGCGCCCAATAAAAATGTTTGAAAATACAAAAAGTTACTAAATGACTGCGTGGAATTAAATTGGCTTCACTATTCCTAATAAAAGAAAAAAATTAGGAGTTCCGAGTAAAGGAAATTTACCGATTTTTTTAAAATAAATTTCAGTCTAAAAATACTAAGAACTACCAAGCAACTGTTAGTAAGTTTCTATGAGTAATAAGTAAAATTTAACTAAATAGTAAAATGCAAGCAAAAATAATTCAATGTTGTTCATATACAAATGCTGCAATTTCAGTGGTATTTTATTTATCACTTAGCACAATTTGAGAAATGTGTGCTACGTAATAACACAATATAAATCCCCACAAGTTCTATCGTCAGAAACAGTTTATGAATATAGTGGAAAACTACTAGAAAATGATTTGGAATCAGTTTGCTACTATTACCTATGCATTTTATCCCAGTATAAGTTAAATCAATGTATAGAAAAAAAAACAGCATTTTTACAACTACGCTCGGGTTGTGAATAGTATTACCATCATTACAGATAAGAATTCACAATTAAGAAATTAAAGTTAGGCCTGGTATCAAATATTGACATTATTTAGCTACATTTCTTAGGCAAAAAAAAATTGAGAAAGTACCCTAAAGTTTGTATTTTGATTAATTTCGATACCTTTAAATATAGAAAACTTATAGCAAATCAAATTTGTTACAGTCAGGGTTGAAAATTTTTTTTTAATCAGAAACCGCTGGTTTAATTTAAAAAAATCTAGATTTTTTGGATTTCTTTAAAACAATTTTGGCAACGCTTCAAATAAAATATACAAAAAAATAAAACACTATTAGGAATTCGGTTGAAAATCTGACAAGAATTAAAACTCTCAGAAACTTGACGTTCTATCGCGCACGTGTCGGCTATTAGCGGGCGAACGGAAACCTGCTTCACATATACATATATTGCTATTGTTATAACATACCCTATTGCTATTGTTATGACATACCCTATTGCTATTGTTATGACATAGACGGTCAGTAAAGGAGTTTTGGCCGTAATTGGTGCGGTGTCTTCTAACGAAGAAGAAGGACCCACTCGATCCTGCAAGGTTAGGCAGTTGATAATGCCGTTGAGCAGCTTGAAGGCAAATAGGAGCAGAGCTTGTTTGCGTCTCTCAGCTAAGCTCTGCATACTGCACAGACGTAATATCGTACTATAATTAACATTTTAGAGAATTTGAACTCTTTCGACTTATTCGATGTGGCATGCGTAGCGGCATGGCACCTAGTAGAGCAGTATTCAAGGTAGCTCCTTATTAAGCAGTTATAGAGTGATATGGCTCTAGTGTCGTTAAAATGTCGAGAAACTATCTTGATAAATCCCAGCATTCTAATGAAAACGATGTGCTTGTTGGAGGATAATAAATACACTGTCGAATACTACACCTAAGTCCTTGACTGTGGGGGAGACCAGTAGGGGGAAGTCGTTAATCACGTACATATTTAGTGTAGGATTCGGGAATCGTGAGAAGTGATTATAGGAACACTTGGCTATGTTGATAGAGAGAAGGTTTGCCTTACACCACAAAGAATTTCAAGTCATCAGCGAACAGGAGACAGTTGCTGTTGAGGTACGCCGGATGTGACTGATATGTCAAAATACTCCGAATTGTGCATTAACACTCGCTGACAGTATATACGATCCAATTGACGCTGTTTAATGATTGCCAACGTAGTTCTATTTAAGGTGTGATGGGTATAGCGTAAATAATTGACAATTTTGACTAATTTTGTTTACAAACGATCTGCCTGAGGTTATAAAGTCCAACATACATTGCATACGGGTTGCCTCTTGACTTAAGTGGATTTTGTCCAAAATTTTCAGAACTCTGCGCTAAGTTTAACGAAGAGAAATAAGCGTGACTTCTTTTCTGCTGCTTGAAACGAGCTAGTTGCTGTTGAATATACAGCGTTGGTAATTGCATCAATATCTGCCAACTCCGAAAGTTCCTCCCCTAGCGTCACGTCTGCTCCCTTAAGGCTTGTGGCTTAATGTGACACTTGATATTAATGGTCACATTTATTTGTCTCGTCCTCGTCATTGTTGTTGAAACAACAGGAATGATCCCATTTTCGCCATATTATTATTATTATTAGAATCGATCTACCTCTATTATCCGTATTACTGTTTATTCGGTTATATTTTCTAAAGCCATTTATTATTAAAACATGTCTGACCTAAGGGGTAAAGTTTCAGACCAATTATTATCACACGGAAGACGGCTTTTGCGTCGTTGAAACAGCAAAATTCAATAAATTGTGGGTTTTACGTAGGCTTAACACTGGCTGTGTATATGAAATGCTTGTCATGGCTTCTCTCTGACTCTATTCTATGCACTGTTTTTATATCTAACATCGTTAAGTCAAAAATGAATTTGTTTTTTTTTTGTTTAGATTTCCATAGTTTAAAATGTATTAGGAATTTATATTTCTGTTATTTTATTTGTTTTCATATTTCTAGTTGGTTCCTTAAGAATGCTTAAAAGAACATGTTAAAATTAGTGCAGGTTGGCTTAAAAATCTTCCTGAAGGGCCCTGAACTGGATAACGGTCTATTAGGGCCCACGTCATATACCAATAGATCCTACTCTCATGCAGAAAAATAATCTTTATATGCATCTACTTTTTGTCATATTTCATATAAAATTAGCTAAATATTGTATATATTTAGCTAATTTTATTACTAACAAAATTTTATTGGTCAAATTAAATTTCCCAGTTATTGTTATAATTATTATTATTTTCATTATAGCCTCATGTCTTATCCACACCTTATCGATTTGAGTTTCTTCTATTGCAACAATGAAGGTAAATAACTTTCAATGTACACAAAACTTAAACACTTTTCCTATGTTTTGCTAAAGTGACTTTTTTTCGATTAGAGAATGTCCTTCTTATCAGGCAAGTAAAAAGTAATTCATTCTGTATAGAGGAATATTCATATATTTTATTTAAACTAATTATATTTTGGAGTAGAAAACATGTTTATTATAATTAATGATATTACCATTATCTAGAATACATGTAAAAAGTCATACAGGTATGATAAAACTGCGCTACTTTCGTATAAAATGTATAAATTGTCTAAATTAAAATCTTCCTCCATAATTTGAACTCTATATAGCATTTTACTTATTCAGTTGTTTACTAACAAATGTAATAATAATAATATTACATTTTATTTCTATCCATCATCACAATACAATACATTAATATTTACACATTACAAAGGTATTATAAACGATGTATTACAAATAATTTAATTCATATTATGTGTTAGGGCGACGAAACAAGCTATGATATACATTATTTTGTAAATAAGCATATGCATTTTTTTCAGCCATTTTTACATTTTTGGGTTGTTTAATGGCTCTGTCTTGGGATAAAGTTGCAACAATTTCAATAGAATTAAATTATTTAGGACTGATAATAAAAGTTTTAAGATCATGGTGCACTTTAGCAATGGCTAATCATTCCAAATCAGGCTTGGCCCAACTTTATGACCCAAATAAATTTTGTCTAACTCAATTATGTGACATTTTTAAACCTAATAAATATGCATGTAACCTAACCAAGTCCCTTTAAAATCTCTGTAATCCAACAATCAATTTTGAACCAACACCCAGCTGACGTCACTTTTACGTAAACTTTGTAAACGGTGTAATATTTACGACACAATAATTTCAAACTAACAAAAGCTATATTAAAGTACACTGTCACCATTAATATCCATTCGAGCGAGCGTTAAACACAATAGAACACCCTTATCAAAAGTACCATATTACTGCTGAGGCGCTCCCGACGGTAGGGATTCATAACTGTGCTAAACCGATTGGACATCATATTCAAAATTTAGTTTCATAATTTTGTTGATTAACAAAAACATGATAATTTTCTACTTTACTTCATTTAAGGGAATATCATTGGTCGAATTATTAATTTTTTATTTGTAAAACGTTGACCACTCGGTATTATTCTTAGTGATATCTGAAGACCTTAAGCATGAACCATCTCCTTGACGTTAGGTGTTCCATTTAAAATATTAAAACATTTTCAAATTATAAAATGGGATTTTTTTCGGCCACTCTGTAAACGTGATACAAAATCATTGATTTCCATAAAAAACTTATGGGTTACAGAATTCGATCAAACCAAACCGCGCGGTTCTAACTATAACCGTTTAGAAATTATTAACCTTCAAAATCGATCACTCTAGGCTGGTACACCCTGTATTGTATTTTTATGCAATTATATTTTTTTCAACCCCTTATGTAAAACTAATTTTATATCGACTTACTTGATAACATACAGGTACTATTTTCGTAGATCAATGTACTGAATCCAGACCGATAGGACCTGCAAAAAGGAAAACAATGTCAAAACATGGTAAATACAAATCAAATTATAAGTAAACGTTTCCTATCACATCACTAATCCCGATAAAGTAACCAGTGACGAAACAATGCAATTTGTGACGTCAGTTGTGGTATAGTGTGTGGTTTATGTCTTGTCTATTTCCAGCCCGAGAATTCTAAAACGGCATCTCGTAAAGGTGTGGAGGATTATGAATGAAAATTCGTAGTGCGGATTTATTTTAAAACAATTATTTTTGGAAAGGATTTTATTATCGATGCTACTACAACTTTAAATATACGGCCCAGTCAAAATACACACAAGTTTAAGTGTATATTAAGCCAGAGGTGCGTGGCATTTGACAGGCTGCGCACTATTTTTGTAACTGCCCAGCGCATTGCATGGTGTGTTGTCTGCAAGCAAAAAAAAAACATAACCACGGGCATCATATTGGTAAACACATTGGGAATAACTTGTACGGGGTTGACATTTAGGTAAATTTCATAAATGCCTAACATTTCATACCTATATCAGTGGCATAATTATTATTATATATTATAATTTTAACTATTTATTCGAACTGTCTTACAGAGCAACAGAATACATAATAATATTCAAGCGGTAGTAGTAATAATATTTGTAATATAAGTTAAAATAAAAAATCATAATAATGTATATATAAATTTCCCCCCGTTATGTATCTTTCCTTTATCAAGGAAAGAGAAGCGTGACCCAGATTTGTTCCGCACATAGTTGTTACCTTTCACTTTCCTTAACTCAAGGAAAGATTTATTATGAGGAAAATTCCGGGTAATTGGGTAGAACCACCTATCTGTAAAAGATTTTAAACGGAATTTCCCTCATATTGAATTATTTCTTTAAACAAGCAAAGTGAAGGATAATACAATTCGTGTATTAAATAATTACGAAATTGTAGTGGCGGATTCACGATCTAAGAAGAAAATTATTTTTGGGTTTTACGCCACAAAATATATTAATTAGAAAAAATTGTAGTTATCTTAAACTTTTAATATGTGGTCTTTAATTCTGTGTGTGAAGGTACCCGAGGAACGATACTAAAAAATATCAACTTTTTGAAAACGGGGGTAGATTTTTCCCGAAAAAGTAAATATATATGTATATTGTCATTCCGGGTATCTTCACAGTGGCCCTACAACTAAAGACTACAGATTAAAATTTTAAGGTAATTTAGTATAATTTTTTCTTATTCATTTGCCATATCTTGTAGAGTAAAACCTAAAAATAATTTTCTTCTGAAAACAATTCGTGTGTGTACGCACAGGGTATTTCTACACACATGGAAATACTTGAGGGATATTAAAAATTTTAGGTAAGTTTGAAACTTCAAGAACTTTCTTAGAAATGATCGGATCCTCACGAGCCATGAGGCATCCAAAAGGTTGCTGTATTGTCTTTCAAATATAACTGATCAAAGTAACTTAAAGTTATTAAGTGATATATACAGGGTCCTTAAAAACGTTTGAAATTATTTAAAACAGGTGAATGGGCTTGTTTTACGTAGAATTACGAAATTTAATTTCCAATTTCATTTTTAGCTAAAACAAGTCTACTGTTGAAAAGACCTTAATGAGGAAAGGTTGCTATCTCTTTTTATTAGAGAGACAGAAGCAATTTGTCAAACTCTATCCTTTTAACGTTACAAATAAGACATCAGCATCAGTGGTTGTTCCATTGGGGTAAAATCAATTAAAGCCCATAAGGGTACTCAAAAAGAAAACACATTTTATAGGGTAACTCAAAGATTTGTTGTTTCCGATATTTCAATTTACTTTTTTTTATGATTTATAAGATTGTATTTTTACAACCCTATTTATTTAAGTGAATTTTTGAAAAACGTTGAATTGTCTGTATGTACAGAGCACTATGAGATAAAAATAAAAAATAAGACCGTATTATTTAAAATTTTTAATTAAACACATTTACCATCAATCAAAAATGCCCTTAACAGATACTCAATAGGTTGTGCTACAAACGATTACTTAGCTGTACACTTTTTTGCAAACTTGTATGAAACGATCTAGGAGTTATCGTCAAAAAAAATCCGACAACAGCATCTGAACTCAAAATGAAACTACAGGCAAACCCACGGTGTACAGATAACATCCAGAACTGTCATTAATAGATTGCACGAAACTGGCTTAAAATCTAGTAGACGTTTAAGATGTCAACTACTCACAAGAGGACTTACTCTCTACTTAACATGGGCTCAAGAATCCGTTTTATGGGTCAGTTTTCAATGGACTCCTATACTCTTTACGGATGAATCAGATTTGGGCTCCATCCTGATTCTTGACCTGTACGAATATGGAGAAAAGTTAAATAATGTACAGGAAGTTCATTTATACAGGGGCGGGACTGTTATGGTTTGGGTCAGAATCACTATAGGATGAAGAAGTGATCTAATTCGACTAGATAATTTTTCGCCAATCGTTATGTAGATGAAATTCTCCGACCAGTTGTTGTTCCATATGCAACTGCTCTTGGAGACAACTTACGAACACGAACTTTACGTAGAATTCCGCAACTTAATTTCAAATTCCATTTTTAGCTAAAACAAGTTTACTGTTCAAAAAAACCTTAATAGGGAAATGTTGCTGCCTCTTTGTATTAAAGAGACAAAAGCAATTTCGTCGAACTCTATCTTTCTAACGTTGCACAAAACACATCAACATCAGTGGTCGTTCCATTGAGATAAAATCAATTAAAGCCCATAAAGGTACTGAAAAACAAAATAAATTGTACAGGGTAACTCAAAGTTTTGTTGTTTCCGATATTTCAATTTTCTGTTTTTATGATTTATGCGATCGTATGTTTACATCTCTATTTCTTTATGCGAATTTTTGAAAAACGTTGAATTTTCTGTACATACAGGGTACACTAACTTATACAAAATTAAAAAACATCATTAAAACATTAAAAGATACCTAATAGGTCGTGTGCCCACAACTATTATTAATGACGGCTGTACACCTTTTTTGCATCTTTTGTATCAAATGATCTAAGTCTGCTTGAAAATAGTACACGCATTATCTCCTAAAATTGTTCGTAAGTTGTCTCCAAGAGCAGCTGCATATGGAACAACAACTGGTCGGAGAATTTCATCTACATAACCATTGGCGTTAAGAAAGTTATCTAGTCGAATTAGATCACTTCTTCATCCTATAGTGATTCTGCCCCAAACCATAACAGTCCCGCCCCTGTATAAATGAACTTCCTGTACATTATTTAACTTTTCTCCATATTCGTACAGGTCAAGAATCAGGATGGAGCCCAAATCTGATTCATCCGTAAAGAGTATAGGAGTCCATTGAAAACTGACCCATAAAACGGGTTCTTGAGCCCATGTTAAGTAGAGAGTAAGTCCTCTTGTGAGTAGTTGACATCTTAAACGTCTACTAGATTTTAAGCCAGTTTCGTGCAATCTATTAATGACAGTTCTGGATGTTATCTGTACACCGTGGGTTTGCCTGTAGTTTCATTTTGAGTTCAGATGCTGTTGTCGGATTTTTTTTGAAGATAACTCCTAGATCGTTTCATACAAGTTTGCAAAAAAGTGTACAGCTAAGTAATCGTTTGTAGCACAACCTATTGAGTATCTTTTAAGGGCATTTTTGATTGATGGTAAATGTGTTTAATTAAAAATTTTAAATAATACGGTCTTATTTTTTATTTTTATCTCATAGTACTCTGTACATACAGACAATTCAACGTTTTTCAAAAATTCACTTAAATAAATAGGGTTGTAACAATACAATCTTATAAATCATAAAAAAAAGTAAATTGAAATATCGGAAACAACAAATCTTTGAGTTACCCTATAAAATTTGTTTTCTTTTTGAGTACCCTTATGGGCTTTAATTTATTTTACCCCAATGGAACAACCACTGATGCTGATGTCTTATTTGTAACGTTAAAAGGATAGAGTTTGACAAATTGCTTCTGTCTCTCTAATAAAAAGAGATAGCAACCTTTCCCCATTAAGGTATTTTCAACAGTAGACTTGTTTTAGCTAAAAATGAAATTGGAAATTAAATTTCGTAATTCTACGTAAAACACGCCCATTCAACTGTTTTAAAAAATTTCAAACGTTTTTTGAAGGACCTCGTATAAAACATTTCTTCTTAGGAAGAGGTATCAAATCTAGTATATTTATAATCAGCAAGAAGGGGCCCATTTGATGGGCATATAAAATAGAAGGTGTCCCATGTAAAAAATACAAATTGGTATTTTCGACAGCTTTTCGATGTCCTCTTCACATTCTTATCATCGTTTTTAAAAATGAGCAATGATTTTTCCATATGAGATACATTTGCTTTCAATTCAACATTACTTTTTATCTCTAGCTCTTGCAAAATCACCTTTTATTTTGAAAATCTATTATAAATTGATTGTAAGAATCTGTTTTAAAAATTAAGCTCTATAGTAAATATAAAATTAACACTTAAATTATACACTTAATGTAGTAGAAAATTATTAATTTTTCGTCAAAAGGTCTATTATTGCTAAAATGTATAAAAAAACTAAAGAAATCCTTTTTCTTGACCTAATACGAAAACTAATTTAAAATACAAAATAAAAGAAAACTGATGTTTTTTAACTTTTGACAAGCATCTGTGTACATTAGTAATGTTAAAAAAATTAATAAAGGCATTATTCTTGATTATAACTAAGATAAGAAACAATTGTTAATGCATATAAAAGATGATAAAAAAGTTAAGGAACAGTTAAAGTCAAGCCTTCCAGGTCATAATTTAATATATTTTTATTGAAAATATTGAAAGACAAATTGGAACTAAAAATTTGTATGTAAGTTCCTCTGCCAGTTTGTGTACTAACAAACGCAATACCAACACAATAGCCGGTCTTTGAAAGGTGACTTTTTCGGATCGTTTTATTTTTTAAATTCAGTTATATTGGTTAAAGCTTCTACTAATATAATCACAATAAAAAAAAATCGTTAAATTCGCCTTTACTCACAAGAATTCCACTACGTAGTACATATAAAACAATCTATATACATATATGAATATAATTATTAGATAAAAACCATTATACAAATCCTATAAATTGTAATTTATTTCAATTTTTTAATTTGTTTGTTATTATTATTATAATTATTATTCATTTTTGATAATTTTATTCACATAATTGAAAAAAAAAATGTCATTATTTCCCCCCAAAAAAGGTTTTATTACAGAAAATTAAATTTTACCGAATATTTAAACATTTTTTCTGACCACCACTTAGTTATCCCATTCTATCCTTGTTTCACAGTTGATGTTTGTCTCGCATTTTAAATGAATTGGATAAGTAGTCTTTTTGGTATGGAATTTTTAAAAATTTCATTGGGTATTTTGTTCCGCGATAATGTCTTTACACAAAAAAATGTTTATCCCTATAGTGTAAGATGCGATGAAGGAAATACATTACTCTGATAAATTTAGTAAAAAGTAATCGTAAGAAATCACCATCCGAGGTTTTTACGGATCTTTTTAGGGTCGGTAGACGCCAAAAAACATGTTTTCTCGATTCCGTTGGTCTGTCTGTTAGTCTGTCTATCTGTCCGCGGCATAGCTAAAAACTCCTTACCCGATTAACTTCATATTTTGTCAAAAATCCAATATGGCGAAACAAAGTGAAGACTGTGAAATGTTTTACTAATTATTACTAAAAAACTAATTATAAAATTTACCTGAAATTTTGCACAAAAATCAAGTAGTACGTGTGAATTAACTGGTAAAATGTGAGTACGAACCGAAGATGGCGAAACAAAATGGCGGTTTAATAAAATATTAAAAAAAATATTTATTAGATTGATTTAAAATGTTGTGCAAGAATTAAGTGCGATATAGAGATGAACTGGTAAAATTGTACGGATTTAAGATGGTGGAACCAAATAATAACAATAATAACAACAAAAATAATGATGATTATTAATCTCAAGAAAAACAAGTACATAAATAATAGGAAAAAAAACAATCGATGTGAGATTAAAAGGCCATAACGTCAACTTTATAAACCAAAGTTTAGAGGATTTACATATCTTCACGTCTCGACCAAAATTTCGAGACGAGAAGGGACGAGATTAGCCAAAGTCGAGACGAGACGAGATAAAGTATACCAACTAAAAATCTACGTAGATTAATGAATTTTCGGAAAAGATCAATATATCCCAACCCATCAGTTTTCACACTTATGTAATTAATAACTAGTCGTTTCTTTTTTAAATGAACTAACAAGGAACAGTATTCGATTTATATAGGGTTTTTTTTACCAGATAGAAACGATTTATATCGTTAAGTTTCATTAAGAGCGACTAAGAAAATAAAATAATTGCAGTAAAAATTAATTATTTTGTTACACTTTATTGCCGCTTTTCTTAAATTTACACTGTTTCTTACTTTCCGATATCATGTTATGTTCAATACAGGAAGCGTTGTGGGGAAGGGGTAGAAGCTATATTGAAAATTATAACTTAAGAAAAATGTTTTATATAAAAGTTAGACGTTAATATGCTGCAAATTTCTAAAATACTTCTAATATATAGGATAGCTCAAAAAAGTTATCAATGAATCCAATATATGATTTTTAAATGAATTTTGAATAGACTGTAAAATCCTGCTTTTCTCCTTAAGATCTGTTTCTAAGATTTTTATTTAAGAGAAACAATATTAGTTATAAACCAAATATTATGAAGAGATTTGTAAAAAAATACCGTTCTTCCCTGTTTGTTAATTTCTGAATAAAAACATGAATTTTGTTGTAAAAATACTTCATGGAAGCCAACATCGTTTTAAAAAAGCTCATGTGATCTACTACAAAAAAAAATGTCAAAATCTGACAGAAATTTGCAATATTATAACACAAATTTAAATAAAAATCTCCATTTTATAGTTAGTTAATTATTAATTTCAATTTAATGTTTGTTGTGTTATCGGTTTAAACATTTAGTTATATGTTAAATGTAGTTTTGGAAACAGAGCTTAACTTATATTGCTCTACTATAAAAAAAATGTCAAAATCTGACAGAAATTTGCAATATTGTAGCACAAATTTAAATAAAAATCCCCATTTTAGAGTTAGTTATTTATTAATTTCAATTTAATGTTTGTTGTGTTATCGGTTTAATCATTTAGTTATATTTTAAATGTAGTTTTGGAAACAGAGCTTAACTTATATTGATATTGTCAATGTCAATGTCAGTTTTTAGCAAGTTTTATCAGAAGAACTTAATAAAACTAGTTATATCAATCTAACTAATCGTATTGTTTGTACTGTAAAATATGAATAATTAAACATAGTAGCAGCAGTAAAAGTAAAAATCTAAATCAAGATAGTCTCGTCTCAGTTGTTGAGACACCTAGTCAGAAATCGACAGTATAGTTTAAAGTTGTTAGGTGCCCTGGAATTCCTCAGTACAAGGCTTAAAATGCAATAACGAAGCAACTTGCATAAACAGTGCTAACGATTCCATTGTTAATCAAGTGACCATACCGATTCAAGTAAGTCCCCCAGAACTATTTAATTTTGGTAATCCACTGACATGGTCTCAATAGAGAAAAAGGTTCGGAAGGTATATGTCCGATTCAGGGCAGAAAAGAAAATCAGAACACGAGAAACTAAAAGTTTTGATGTATATTAGTAGAAGAAGCAGAAGAAGTTTACTTACAGTTTCAAATGTAGCCATCAATATACAAGCAAACAATGGATTGCTTCGAAAGTCATTTCACTCCACGTCGTTCGTTCCAACGTTATTTTCGAACACTTTAAGTTTAATTCAGGAGTCCAAAACCCAGGGGAGAGTATCATCCAATCATTTATTACAAGTTTCGCTACTTATAGGAGTACTTTAAGTATGGTGTATAAAAAAAACCAATCATAAGAGACAGAAATATTGTAGGCATGCAGTTTATGCAGATATAAACACCAGCGAAAAACTGCAATTAACAGATAACTCTTAATGAACAAATATCGCAAAACAAGCTGAGTAACAACCTAATCAAAGCAAGGCTCAGGAAATCTTTTAATAGCTAATATTCTGTCCAAATCAACCGAGATACCCTGATCTGAGATATTTCAGTGACTGTACCCCGAAAATAAATTTATTCTTATTCAAGGTTACGCCTTTTTGTTCAATTAAAGATAAAACATTAAAGAAAATATTCCATAGTCATATTTCTCTTTAGTAGGTGCATGTATTAAAATATCAATGTGGAAAATTATACCTTTAATGCCGCCAAGAATTTTATTAAGGAGCATTGAGAAATATTTAGGACCATATGAAATTCCAAACGGAAGCCTCTTAAATAGATACCGTCCAAAGTTTCATTAGGAGCCACTAAAAAAAATAATTGCAGCAAAAATTAATTATTTGCGACACTTTACTGCCGCTTTTGTAAAATTTACACTGTTCGTTACTATCCGATTACAAAGCAAACGCAGGTAATGTCTGTATTATGTTCAATAAAGGCAGCGTTTGGGGGAGGGGTAAAAGCTATATTGAAAATTATCACTTAAGAAAAAATGTTTTATATGAAAATATGCTGCACATTTCTAAAATAATTATAATATATAGGATGGGTCAAAAAAGTTATAAATTCAATATATGTTTTTTAAACGAAAGGTATAACACAAGATTTTTAAACGCCAAATTGTGAATTTTGAATAGGCTGTAAAATCCTGCTTTCTTCGTCAAGATCTGATTTTTATTTAGGAAAAATGATATGAGTTAAAACGAAATATTATGAAGAGATTTGTGAAAAAATTACGTTCGTCCCTGTTTGTTAATTTCTGACTAAAAATAATTTCATGAAATTTGCTGTAAAAATATTTCATGAAAGCCGACATCGATTTAAAAAAGTTCATCTGATCTACTACAAAAAAAAATGTCAAAAGCTGACAGAAATTTGCTATTTTATATAACAAATTTAAATGTTGTGCTATCGGTTTAATCATTTAGTTATATTATATTATATATATATATATATATATATATATATATATATAATATATATATATATATATATATATATATATATATATATATATATATATATATATATAAATATATATATATATATAGTTTTGGAAACAGAGCTTTACGTATATTGATATCGTCAATGTTAATGTCAGCTTTTGTTAGAAGTACTTAATAAAACTAGTCATATCTATTCTAACTAAACTAATCGTGTTGTTTTTACTGTAAAATATGAGTAATCAAACATGGTGGCAGCGATACAAGAAAAAGGCTAAATCTAGATAGTAGTTTAGTCTCAGTTGCTGAAACACATATTCAGAAACCGACAGTACAGTTTAAAGTTGTAAGGTCCACTGGAATTCCTCAATAAAAGGGCTAAATAGTAATAAAATGCTTAACGAATCAACCTGCACAAACAGTGCTACCCATTCCATAGTTAATAAATGACCATATCTATTCAAGTAAGTTCCTCAGAACGATTTAATTTTAGTAATCCAGTGGCATGGCCTTAACAGAGAAAAAGGTTCGAAAGGTATGTCAGTCCTAGGGCAGAACAGCAAAGCAGAATACGAGAAAGTGAGCGTTTTGATGTATATCTTAGGATAAGAAGCAGTCATTTCATTCCACGTCCTCCGTTCCAACGATATTTTCGAACGCTTTAAGTTTAATTCAAGAGTTCAAAACCCAGGGGAGAGTATCGAACTATTTATTACAAGTTTCACTACTTATCTGAGTACTGTAAGTATGGTGTACTAAAAAAACGACTAACAAGCGACAAAATTATTTATTGTAGGCTTGCTTGATATAAACACAGGTGAAAAACTGCGGTTACCAGATAACTTAACTCTTAATATACAAGTACCGCAAAACAAGCTGAGCAACAACCTAATCAAAATAAGGTTCAGGAAATCTTTGCATAGCTAATAGCCTGTACAAATCGAGATACCCTGATCTGTTCTGTACCTAGGTACTCAATGATTGTACCCCGAAAATACATTTATTCCTATTCAAGGTTACGCCTTTTTTTCAACTAAAGATAAAACATTAAACAAAATATTGTCATGATCCTTCTAAGGACGTGCATGTATTAAAATACCATCAATGTGGAAAATTATACCTTTAATGCCGTCAAGAATTTTATTTAGGAGCATTGAGAAATATTCAGGATCACAAGCAATTCCAAATGGAAGCCTGTTAAATAGATACCGCCCAAATGGCGTAATAAAAGTCTGATGGAATCCTAATGTGGTGTCTAACTTAGAAAAATATTTTGAACCAGGTATTTGTACCAGTATAATTTCCATTTTGGAAAGTACGAACGTAACATGGCTTGGTAAGGTGAGTATAATTTTCTGTAAAATAACTATATGACTCATCCAAGATGTATAACAATCAACCGGTACAACTCTAGGCACGCTTTGAGCAAAAGGCAGGATATTTACTTTAATAGACATTTCTGTTTTAAAGGTTCCCACTGCATGAAAATAGGTTTTTTTTAAACCATCGATACTATATATCGGGATAACGATAAAGAAAAGTTGTCCTTCGTTAATGTTAATGTCTTAATGTTACAGAAAGTTGACCTACTACATTCAGTTTAACTCCAAACGGACCGGTAATTATATCTCTAGATAAATTCAATTTAGTCACTTTAGATTTACCGAAAATTACATTAATTTGAATGCAAGTAACACCTGCTCCACTATCAAATTAAGAACTGCAATGACTTATTTAACACTGATATAAAAATGATTACTATCCATTAAGATTAAGAAATATTTTTTAAGTTTTAAAGAACCTATAAAATGATTCTCATGAATATCAGTAAAAATGTCTACTTCATTGTTACCTTGGTGATTAGGAGCTCGTCTAATTCAGTCTCAAAATGGTCAAAATGAAGTTGTAGCTTATGGTTCCAGATTACTGTCTACCATTGAAGAAGTATTGAAAGGGAACCGGCAGCTTTGGCTTGGGCAACGGAAAAATTTAAAGAATATATCATTAAAATTAGTTTCTCGAAACGGATCACAAACCTCTAGCGCAAATTTTACGGACGAAACTCCTCGATGACTTGACTCCGGGACTAGAGAGATTTCGTGTATGTTTAACACAGTTAAACTGTAGAGTACAAACCAGGGAAAGAGTTAGTTATAGCTGACACTCTGTCTCGTAATGTTTCAACAACTGAAACTATTCCTCCTGAAACTCCTAATATAACTAAGGATGAACTGACTTCTGAAGTTGATGCACATGTCAACTTGATTTTCCAATCTGTGCAAGGCAAGCAATATTTTTTAAATGAGAACAAATGTAAACAAGAAAAGGATTATATTTGTAGCATGTTAAAAAAATTGTGAAGAAGGATGACCTGTGAAAAACTAAACTAATATGAAACTTCTTCCACATTTTACTTACAAAAGACATGACATTTCTTATAGTGATGGTTTCTTGATAAAGGTTCTCAGATTATTATCCCTAACAGTCTTCAATTGCTTTGTCTCGATCTCTTACATAAAGGAGATCTCAGAACTGTTAAATGTCGTAAAATAGGAATGGTTTGGTGGATAGGCCGAAATCGAAAATTTAATAATCAAAAAATGCCCTTAGGTGCGTTTAGCATAGAGGGAACTTGAAACAACCTTTCCTTAAAGATGAGTTTCCCCCTTGGAAAAAAAATGCTCTTGATATCTTTGGTAGTTAATAGTCCCGGTTTTTATTCTAGGTTTTTTGAGATTTTTCTCTTTAATTAAGGGAATTATTTAATAGGTACGGTATACTCGAAACTGTGAGATCTGTCAATGGTCCTCAATTCCAGACAGAACTATACAAAACAAATAAAAATAGAGATTTGGCTTTTTTAGCTGTGGATTTTCTGTTACAGAGTTATGAACCGAAAACTCAGAACTCCTCTAGCATTGCATTCTGTGTTACCAAAGTACATGTTCCTACTAGTAATGAGTTTGGTAATTGTAGTAGTAATCAAAATCTCAGTCTCTCTCTGTATTAGGGGAAGGTTGAGAAAATGTTAATGCAAGCGCAGAAATACAACCTGCTAATGCAGGAAATATACCTATTCGAGAGCGCAAACAACCACATCATTTGTGTGATTGTGTGTGAAATTATTAGAGAAGAAAAGATGTTCTGTTATCGCTTTAACATTTAGTTATGTTAAATATAGGTTTCGGTCACTTGAAAACAGATATTGATGCTATCAATGTTAATGTTAGTTTTTGGCAAGTCTTGTCAGAACAAAAGTACTACTTAATTAAAACTAGTTATATCCATCTAAATAATCGTGTTGTCTTTACTCTAAATTATGTATAATCAAACAATTTTCAGATATTTACCGCTCTTTAATTTAGTTTCAAGATGTTAAATATTTTATATTTTCTCTTTTCCAGATTGAATCAACACAGCCCAAATCCCGACATAGGATCCCGCAAGGGTAATTGTCTAACTGAGACCGTAGGGAAATGTTATTGGCCGATCCTACCTAAAGCTGCCGAAAAACCAAAAAAAAAATCTGCTGGCAAACTAGTAATTCGTCAAAAGTTAATTTCACGAGAGATCTCGTAGGGTTTTATAGAATTTAACGTTTATGAACATCCTGTTACAAAAACAAAATCCTAGGATTTATAAGAGCCTTTTTAATAATTAGTTTTATTCGAATATTAAAACGGCAGAAAGCAATATCACAATGCATCAGCTAATACATTACTGATTACAATAGATTGTCAAATTCTTCTGCCCAACAGATTTAATTGTTTGAGTATATCATTGTACTTAGGTGAATATTAACAGTTCGCACGCAACACGAATTTTTAATGAAAATAAGCCTAGTTAAAGTGCTACTACTCAAAAATACATAACATAGGTCATGCGAGTATTTATGGGCACAGGGTCAGCTGTAAACAAAAAAAAAGAAAAAAGTGATTGGAACTGGGGCAGTCAAAGTGGCAGTTCTAGGTTATTATTATTTAGAGGCAATGCAATCATTGAGAAAGCTCACGTAAGTTTATATAATAAACATCACTTTAATTGCACAATTTCAAAGTTATATTGAATCAATTAATTGTAATATTAGTACTCAATAGACAATATGGGCGAAAAATTAAAGGATATTCTAGGTCCAAAAACTGAAACTAACCCTACCCCGAGGAGTAAAACGCTGGGGGCATTGTTGAGCATTTTCCAGTATTGCGGGGCATTGTTGAGAATTACCGGGCATTGTTAGGTGTTATTTCTTCCTTAAAACAATCGCGCTATTTATATTATAGGGTATACCGTGTGGTGGATGTATCATGTCAATGTCAACTTTGGTCAAGTGTCGGCGCGGAAGGCCGAATAAATGTACCACTCATAATTTGTATTTGGCTAAATAATATGTAAATAAATTTGTTGAAAAAGTTTCAGTCTCATTTCCCTGTCCATGTTTGCCTTTTATTTTCATATACATTTCTGGATTGATAACAACGCTGCTACTAAGTAAATAAATTCATTAAATAAATAGTTCATTTCTCCCCCCTCCCTCCTCAAATTATTGTAATTATTGTAATTAGATTATGGTCATATAACGGTTTTTGAATTTTACCTGTTCGACAATGTCGAATAAAATATAGTAGTTTACCTAACAAGTGCGGAAAGTGCTACTGCAATTGCGTGTGGAAAATTCACTTTACACACGAGTAAGGTAAACTATTTTTTCTACAAGCATGCGGAAAAATCCAAAAGTTAAAAATAATCGTTTATTTATATCAAATACATAATCACAAATTAATTATTATTAAAAACATGAATAGAAAACGTGCAGTTTGTAGCATTTTGTAAATTAAGTGCAGAGGCTAGATTTTCTTCCAAGGAACTCGGGGACTTGTAGGTTGGGTTTGGATTTTCCAGTTCTCTTTCACAAGTACTTATTGTTGTAACCGTCGCCGAGGGGATAACTTTTTGGTTGGAAGAGGTCGATTTGGTAGACTCCACTGGGGAAAGTTGGTGACTAGATAGATTCTTTTGAAGACTTGTTGAGCTTTCTAAATAACCTTCTGCCACGGTTGAAGATTTCCAACCTCCGAGGTGTTTGATATTTGTTATTCCTTCTCCGGAATCTGCACGCATTGTGGCGGCTGAACGTCGGAAACTGTTGCCTCTATATAGTTCAGGATCTGGGAGCAGATAACCTGCAATATTTGATGGCATTTTTCCAAAGGTGTTTATTCCGATGCATTGTACTGTGCAAGCTCCTTTCTTGTAGTTTACAAAAAAAAGCCTATGTGGCGTTTCTGGCTATCTTAAAATCGCATATTTTCTGACCAATTTTAAATATTCTTTGCTTTCAGCTTCATCAGATACTACCTAGAACTTCTAGAACGGTAATTTTTTGTATCTGGAATATTTATGAATAAAATATTTCCTTTGTCTTCAGTATGATCAAATGACATTTTTGTTAGTTCTTCTCGGCGACATGCGCCCGCCAAACCAAATATACTACCTACTTTAATATGGAGATAAATTTGGTCAGGCCCTTCATTTATAAATTTAGAAATTTCCACTTTTGAAAAAATTTTCGCCTTTTGTGGCGTAAATCCAACATTTTGTTTTTTTTTTAAATAGGCCGTGACATTGAAAAACTTGCTTAAATCCATAATTTCATTGAGTTTTATCATACTTTTTAACATGGAGTATCTGGAGCAAAGCGTGTTTGGCTTACATGTTTTGAAAAGTTCGGGGAAAAAACGGGTTCTTTCAAAGTTTTAAAAAAAAACCAGGTTTTTAAAAATACATATTCTTTCTCATACCTATGACGGGATTTTGATGGTAGCAGATTGAAGTTTGCAGTTTTAGCTGCTTCCAACACTGACTCTGGCAAATCTTCGTCTGAAGAATCCATTAAAAACACTTTTACTCAGGTTTTACTACGACAAAAATCAGCTACAGCAAATTGGTTTTGATTGACAATGAATGACACGCGTATTTTTACTTTGTATCTTTGGTGATTTAAACTGCCAAATAAAAAAAGACCACGTGTTTTTATTATTATTGCTTAAGGGAGAACTGCACGCAAAAAGTGAAAAACTAGCGAGAAGGTCTAGTCAAGTTCAAAGTAAGATGAAAAGGTACCTACGTATTAGAAAAAACTTCCTGCACGTCCGACTTCAAAAAAATGTGTTATGTATACGCAATTTAAATTACATTTCGTTTAAAAATGGGTTCAAAAGGGTTCACGCGCTGCAGCAATACAAAGACATGAGTACGATTTACCATTTCAAATTTTGCAGTTACGTAGACAAAGGATCGATGCAAGGCGGTAAAGAGCCATTTTGTGGAAAAAAAAATTATATGCGACGGTATTTGCGTCAAAAAGTGGTCAAAAAATGGTCGAAAATGGACAAATCTACTTCTATTTTATAATTCTAGATTAGATTTTTTCATAAAAAATCGTATTTAGCGCCCAACTATACTTATTTCCCTATTGAAATAACATTGAAGCTAATACACATCTCTTATAGTTTTAACATCATATTGCAGCGGCGGAAGGCTTGCAAATGATCCATAATACTGCGTGCAGTTCCCCCTTAACATTGATTCTATAAGACATAATACGAGAGCAATTAAACAATTTTTTTAAACACGATTTACATATTTTTTCACTATTTTGTTGAAAATTATAGCAGGATTCTAGCAAATTTATGTTTTATGTAAATCAGTTTGCTAACTATTCAGCGTATCAATATATTTTTAAATATTTAAAATCAGTAAGTATATTTTAAAAAAATGGGGTTATTTACTTTTCCGGAAAACTAGATTTTTTCCGCACTAGTGCGGAAAAGTGAAGTTTCACACACTTGTAGAATTTTTTTCTGTGTTTCAACGGTTGTCAAACTCGCAAATTACATTTTATTGAACCCTGTTTTGAATCTACCGCCCATAAGGAGTGGTGGTTTAGGTTGAAGATATTCGGTATTTTTAGATAGTTATTAATACAATATTAACTTTTTGATTAATATCCTCAATAAAAAAAAATAAACCCTGTTATAGAGATTGCCATAGGCGTTCGTGATTTACATGACGGTATCGTTTTCTTAAAATAAAATTTGAAGGAGTAAACGATTTTTTTGTATACAGGTTGTCTTAAATTGGAAAGTGTAATAGATATTTAAAATCTGATACCTATCCTCGAGTTCTTTTTTTAACCCGGTTTTATTAGGTTCACTTCAAAGCTCACTTGTATATAACTGAATAACTATGTGTATAACAAATCTACCTGTAATTGTCGATTTGCAATTTTGCAGTTCTATGTAATTCGGATGACAATGCAATAATTTGGTACAATCGAGATGATCGAAGGTACCACTTGTACCGGTCGATTTTAACCTACTTCTAATTGTCGTATCGATTTTAAATGTTGCAAATGTATTTAATTTAGACGACAAAACAATAATTTGGTATCATCGAGCTGATCGGTGGTGCCAAAATGAAATTTTGCAAGTGTATCTAATTGGGATAACAATACAATTTAGTACCGTCAAACTGATGTACTGATGTAGTAGTCGATTTTAACCTACTTCTGATTGGTGTACCGATTTGAAATTTTGCAAGTGTATATAAATTCGGTAACAGTACAAATGACGTCGATGGTACCTGCTAGTAAACCAGTCGTGTTTGGGCTCATTTGATTTGATTTGACGAATCCAATACACATTTTAGTACCATCGAACTGCTATCGATGGTACCACCTACTAAATCCCTAGTGTATGGACTCAAGTATTTGACAAAAGTTCATTTTTAATAATTAAAAAGCAATAAACACATCAGTTCATTTACAGAAATTGTTGTAATGAAATATCCTTGCGGAGGATGATTAAAGTCTACCATGGCTATATTTAAAAAACCGAATTTTTAACTAAAAAACGCGTCTTTGATGCAAAAAATAAAATTGAAATAATTGACACGGTGGTTAAACATTGACAAAGCTTAGCAGGCCTGTACAGGGTGTCCGGATTTGGTTGCAAAAGCAGGGTATCTCGCTTATTTTTAAAGATACACCTTGCGGTTTTCACGAACCTGAGCTAATTTTTTGTGAAACTCATAAAGCCGTAAACAAAATTTTCATAGCCTTCTTCGTTTATAAGATACAGGGCGAAATAAAAAATTTTGCATTTTGGGACCCCCCTCGTATCTCGGTTATCCTTTAACTTAACGCAAAGGGAAAAATTGCTGTTTATGCAGTTTTTTACGCTGGATACAGTGGCGTAGTCATATTTTTCATTTGAGTTGTTATTTTTTAGATATGACCCAAGGTTGTGTTTTTTTAAATTGGACAACCTGTATATTTGTCCAGAAATTGATTTGTCCTTTTAAAAGCTTCTCAAAAATATATAATAGTATGGGTCTATTTTATTAAACAACAACAAAAATCCTAATTTTTATAATTATCATCCCAAATTTTGCAGTAGGCCATGCAAAACTATGCCGTTTTCTTTTGTATTCTTAGAAGCAAATGACATTTCCCAATTTTGTACGCGTATATAAAATATAGCGCTAGTTTTTTGTATTTATTTATTGTGTAAAAATATATTTGTATTATTATGGAAGAAAACCAAACTTTCGAACATTATGAAAAGTACGATATGTTAGCTTGTTTTATATTAAGTAATGAAAATGTTGAAGCGGCTTCTGAGATGAATTTTAACAGGTAAATAGTTAATTTTTAGGTATGTTGAAATACTATTGCTTAATTTTTATTTAGATATATAGAAAGGAGGCAACCTAATATATATAGAATTTACTTAATCACGGATCATTTATCAAACCTCGTACGAAAACATATAATAAAGAAAATCGGGAGGCTGAGGAAATTACGGTTTTGGCTAACGCAGAAGCTACAAACTCTTGTAGGGCCAGTGAAAAGAGCATAGGGATTCCAAAAACTAGAGTTCAAGAAATTCTTGATTGATTCTTGATTTTTGCTGAAAGGCTTGTTACATAATAATTTATTACTGTTTTGTTCTTGTGTTACATAAATCTAGGTAGGTGGTACTTTTTTGGTGCGAAATTATCAATACATATTTTGATAAATAGATTTAATTACATATTTATTTTGATTTATTGTTAGGATGTAGATATTGTTAACAACTTTAAATAAAAGGCAGCATTGTTTGCATGACCTACTGCAAAATTTGGGATGATAATTATAAAAATTAGGATTTTTGTTGTTGTTTATTAAAATAGACTCATACTATTGTATATTTTTGAGAAGCTTTTAAAAGGACAAATGAATTTCTGGACAAATATACAGGGTGTCCCATTTAAAAAAACACAACTTTGGGTCATATCTAAAAAATAACAACTCAAATGAAAAATATGGCTACACCACTGGATCCAGCGTAAAAAACTGCATAAGCAGCAATTTTTCCCTTTGCGTTAAGTTAAAGGATAACCGAGATACGAGGGGGGTCCCAAAATGCAAAATTTTCTATTTCGCCCTGTATCTCATAAACGAAGAAGGCTATGAAAATTTTGTTTACGGCTTCATGAGTTTCACAAAAAATTAGCTCAGGTTCGTGAAAACCTTAAGGTTCTATCTTTAAAAATAAGCGAGATACCCTCCTTTTGCAACCAAATCCGGACACCCTGTACAGTACTTTTATAGACGTTTTATTTCAGCCATTTATAATATAAACATTTGTTTTCAAAACCAAAGAATGTTGTTAATATTTAGACTTTTTTTTGTTATAAAAGAAACTATATGGGATACTTACTTATTTTTTAAATGATGCTTCAAATGGAAACAAAAGAACTACGACACAGAAACTATAATTTTAAAGAAACTACGTGTTTTTTATTTCATATTTGAAATCGTAGCACGTCTTGCACATATTTTGATCAAGAGAATAAACATGCATAATTATTTTAAAATGTGTTTAAAAAAAACTTGGAAAATTAGAGTAAAAATTGTAGCAGGTAACCTCGCAGGTAAAACTCGGGTAACAATGATTATAATTAAAAAGTCAAAGTTACCTAGTTTTTTCCTTTTCTTATTCTAAATAATACTGCGTTATGATTTTGATCTCTCAGCTTCTCGATTATACACGTTTGGGTTTGCTTGAGATTTTAGTCAATTCTAACTTACAAAACTACAGTTCATTATTTCGGTTCGTTGGAAATAAACTCGTTAAAATTGCGGGCATTGCGAGGCATTGCGGAACATTGCTAGGTATTAAGGGGATTTGTGAGATATTGCGCATTGGGCATTAATGTACATGGCCAACGGTCTACCCCTCGCCCTACCCTATTGTGCAATCCTGTATGAAGAATTTTTTGCTTTCAGAAGTTTTCAGAGGAGATACAAGCTTGCTGAATTCGTTCCAGATGGAGGGTATGCACCTGGTAACATAGAGACCAGGGTAAACGAATCAAAATTCAAAGACTTAAAACCCGCAGATATAATATCATTTCGGTTACTTTTATATTTTTTTCGAGTAAATCCTGAAGCCCTGGAGAGTTTACCATGCAATTCACATGTACATATTATTTCCTGTCGTCTGAATGAAGAATTGTATAATCAAAATTTTCAAATACACTGTTAATATGTCAAACATTAAATTGCAAAGGATGGACCCTTCCAGATATTGCGGCTGTCGAAATAAGTTTCGAGTCTCTCTGTCAAATCTCTTAGAAAAATCACATGATGAGCCAACTGCTGAAGACATAGGAGAGAGCCCCCCCTTTAGCGACGCCCCTGGTCGTCTCCTTACTGAGGTATCTTAGGATCAGCAAGTAAATTTGCAGCTATTAGCCTTATCATACAACTTTTTAAATTCATTACGGGAGTCTTTTTACTTCCCTCGTAAAAGGGACATATTTTAATCACTCTCCCAGGTTTTTACAGATCTTCACGTTTTAGGGTCCCTAGACTAGAGACTAGAGAGAAACTAATTATCCAAATTACCTCAAATTTGGCACAAAAATCAAGTGTTACAGAAAAATGAACTGGTAACTTTTTGGTACGAATCCAAAATGACGGCCTAATAAAATAGTTAAAAAAGTCAAACTGAAAAAAAAACTGCTTATTAGATTAATTTTAAATTTTGTGCAAGCATTAAGTATGAAAAAGACATAAACTCGTAAAGTTTTGGTACGAATTCAAAATGGCGATCTTAAAAAATTAGTGTAATAACTACACTTATTCAATTTATTTTAAATTATGTCCAAAAGTTAAGTGTGGCGTAGATAGAAACTGGTAAAATAATGGTACGAATCCAATATGTTGGAACCAAATAGTACCCAATAAAATACATGGAAAGACATTTCTAAGAAAAGAAAAGATTCGTAACGAAGGAAGTTCCAAGTAAAGGAAATTTACCGATTTTTTAGTTAGTAGTTGTACCATTCTCTTAACTGAGTTTAGGGGAGCTAAGTTCAAAAATATTTAAACTGGCCGCTGTTTGGGCTAACCAAAATATGCAGACTGTTAAAACTGCTCAGGGAGCTGATTGAGGTGAATAGAACGTTCTTTGCAAAAAAATACTGCCTAACATAAAATAGTGCTGTAAAAAACTTCGCGGATATTCTGATCTTGGCTTTATACGTAAAGCATGAAATGTTTAAGTCCGAATTACGTAGAGCTAGATTTTCCAACTCCAATACATTTAAATTATTATTTTTGACTTTCTTATGTTATCTTTTCATTTTTTCTTATTGATGTACCATCGTCACCAAAAGTAACTGGAACAAAAATAATTAATTTTAATCTCCTGGTCTATATTATTCCAAGTTAACCTAGAATGGCAATGTCAAAGTAAACCTAGAATAGCAATGTCAAAATCAATTTTTTTGATTTTGACACTGTCTTTGCTTTTGATTTGAAAGCAAATACCTAATTTGTCCACATTTTATACATCAAGCCCAAGCTAACAGACTTTTGTCAGTAATCTTTATTCAACTTCAGGATAAAAAAAAAATGAGCAGAAGTGCATGTAACCAAAAACACAACCACAAACATTTTGTTAGCTAAACAAACAATTGCCCAATATGGTTGTCGTGGTATCATTGAGAGACCAAAGGCGGGACGTCCAAAAGTTTCAACACAAAATCAAGACCATGACTTGGTGCTGTTCCTTAGAAACAATCATTAGCAGTAAAGGCTAAAGAAGAAATCAATTTTCCAGGTTCCGCAAATACAGCAAGAAGAAGAATATGGTTACCAAACCCAAGGAATCGCGTTGCTTCTAATATAATATTCCTTACAGTTAATAAAGGAGGGTGGAATTTGCAAGGGGATATGAAAACCAAGATAATTTCTGGGAGAATGTGATATTTCAATGGAACACTGCCTGTGTAGACCTGTTGGGATGAGGTATGATGAGAGATATGCTCGGAAAATAAACGAGAATAGTCGTTTTTCTGTAAACTTTTGGGCTTGGCTTAGTATCAGAGGTCCAGGAGTGTGTGAACTGGTTGAAGAGAGGCTTAATGCAGACTACTGCAATATACTAGAAAACATTATGTTACCTTCTGTCCAAAAACTGGACTTCTGTCCAGTTTTTGGAGACAACTTTGTCTTTCAACAGGATAATTGCCCTATACATAGAGCTAGAGTAGTTCAAAATGTTTTGCGAAATCATAATATCGAAACTTTGTCCTGGATTTCAAAAAGCCCAGATTTAAATCCAATTGAAAATGTCTGGGGGAAATACCAAACAAATTTATAAGGAAGGATTTCGACCTCGTAATCAAGATGATCTTCGACAATCAATTGTTCGAGCTTTGAACCAAATAACTCCTGAATATATAAGAGATTTGGTTTTAAGTATGCCTCAAAGATTACGCAACGTAATCGAACATAATGGCTCCATGACAAAACATTATAAGTTATTTATTTAAGTTTTAGTTTGAGGTAGTTAGTTAAAAATTAAAAAGAACTAGTCCTACTAATTTTTTTATGCCAGTTATTACGGTTAGGTTGTATTTGTGAAATATACTTCTTAATTTCACGGCAAAACTTATGAGTTTTTATTTTTATTTTGATTTTAAAATTTTATTCGTCAAAAAGCAAAAAAAAATGTGATTGGATTGCTTTTAATGAGTGAAATTAACATAAAAACGTAACCTTGGTAATTAATTAACCAACGAATACATTTTCTCACATCGTGGTAAACTCATCGTCTTTAACCTAAACTTCATAATTTGACAAATATTTGGCACTAAAAATCATATAATAGTTTAAAAGCTAACACGACGTTGTCTCCCAGTTACTTTTGTTGACAATAATGTAATTAATAGTGACATTATTTATTTTTCAATAGGCAGATTTTGCATTTAATGAGTCACTTAACTTGCTGAATGCTGTTAAATGAATTTGAATTAGATCTAAAAAGGCAATAAATTGGTTAAAAATGATAAGTTACATTGTTTTGTCTAAAGCCGTGTGTTATACATTTCTAGCTTCATTAAATGAAGCCTGTTGTAAAGGTTAAAAAGTAATAAATCGAAAAACGCAATTAAATATCTGAAACAAGGTAAAGCGTTTTGCGTTAAAAACATACAGATCATTCCATCACAGGAAATAATCTGGCAACAGGATCCGTGAGTCAACGGTGCAGCCGTCGTGACGCCTTGTACTCCCCCCTGTCCCCGTCTGCGGATTGTGGCACCCTGCCAACAGAATCATCTTCCACACACCGTTGCCAGGTGCACTTTTCCTTTTATTCCTGCTTAAGCCTCGGAACTGAAAGAGTAGCAGCAACATTTCTCAAGGTCATTTGTAACCTTTCACATTTCAGTCGATATTGCCAGTATCACTTGAAAATCTAAAAGGTATTGTCATTATCTTAATAATTTAATTTAATGTAATACGCCACATAATATTCCATATTGTGAACTGGGAACATAGCCACATGCAAAAACCCCACACAGAGATGATTATCATTCATTTAGAAAGAATTGAGAACTACACAGAATTATTAGCTTTTTATATACCAATATACTTTTTTTTTCTTAATACGGCCAAAACTTTTTACAGAGTCTGCCGGAAGATTTGCTAAAAGTAAAAATACTTAAAGATTATTCAAATTTTGTTTATTATAATGTTCAGTATACGACTGATTTAAAATATGCAGAAGTACAGATGAAAAAAATCGTAACCAATTCCATCACACACAGTATATACAGGGTGGACCAATCAAAACGAAACATGGCCGATAATTCGCATACCATCGACTGGTACCTTATTTTAAAGATCAACGCATCTTAGGTTTTTAAATTTGACATAGCCGTTTTTGAGAAAATAAGGGAAGAACAATAAAATGAAAAAAATACGATTTTTCATTGTTATGGTTCAATAAAGAAAATGTTAAAACCTGTTGATTTTTATCTCCAAGAAGAAGTATTTTATATATTCTCAACTCTGTCACTTCAACCCCCCGCAGGGGTGAGCTTAAACCCTTAAATTAATTGAGATTAAACTTCATGTGATACCTCATTTTAATGGTCATCAAATTCTCTTTTCAACAGATTCAACATAAAAATAAGATTTTTTACATTTTTCATTACATTTATCACTCAAAAAGGTTAATCTAAATTCCAATTTTATCGTTTGAAGGAAAAAGTAGTAAATACTAGTCTTTTTGCAATTAGTGAAATCTAAATAATTTTTTGAGCTGTGGAACTGTATGTTTGTGCAAAATATATATATATATATATATATATATATATATATATATATATATATATATATATATAGCAGTTGTTTATCTTCCTTAGAAGTAGAGGGTAAAGAGTATTTACATTTAATTTATTTAAATTTCGTATTTCGTAGGGTTTTGTCTGTGATTATTTATAACTTGATTTTGAACTAAAATGGTTTATTCTACTGCAGAAAGAGTAACGCTGATTGAACTCTATTATGAAAATGGTAGATGTGCTAATATTAAAATACAAAACTGAACTGGTAGCAAAGTTTAGGGAGACAGAATCAGTGACAAACCGAAAACGAGTATTCGCAGAATTTTAAAGACACATACATATCACCCCTACAAAGTTCACCTTATACAATAATTAAGCGAAGATGACTTTGACAGACGTTTGGAATTTTGCGAGATTATGAGTGAACGAATCATAAATAAACCGAATTTAGTGTTCAACATTTGTTTTTCCGTTGAGTGTTCGTTTTTTCTAAATGGGATTGTTAATCGTCACAATTGTCGATATTGGGATATCTATTCCATGAGGTTCACACTCAACAACCTGAGAAATTAAACGACTGCATTGGAATTTATGGCGATTGTTTAATTGGTCCTTTTTTCCCAGGAAATCTAAATGGAGAAATGTATCTGCACACATAGAAGATCCTATCGATCCTACATTGACAGAAAGGCTTGAAAATAATAACAATTACAATGCCATTGAGTTGACATTTCAACAAGATGGTGCACCGCCTGCTGTTCGTAAATATTTAAATCGGATGGATCGGCCGAAGAGGAGCAATAGAGTGGCCTGCAAGATCACCTGACTTAACCCCCTTAGATTTCTTTCTATGGGGTCACTTAAAAAGTAAGATTTATAAAACTCGGGCCATTACACCAGAAATTCTTCATAATGTCCGGGACCGTTTTGAACAAAATATCTATTATTGGATGGATGCAGGAGGCCAGCACTTTCAGCCCTTATTATCATGAGCAATGAATAAACAAAATGTGCATCTTGTGTCTCATCTTTCTTTGTAAATCTAAACCATACCCATACCCTTAAGTTAAGCTCAAAAATAATAATTTTTTCCAGAAAAACAATGTCATTACATAAAATTCACGTAAAGATCAATACAAATTTATAGTTTTATCAGTGTTGACTTACTAACTACTTAACTACTACTACCCCTCGGACCTTGATTCTTAAAAATTGCTAAGCCTCGAAAAGAGAATTTAATGACCTTTGAATGAGGTATCACTTGACCTTTAATCCCATTTAATATAAGGTTTATATTAAGTGTTGCGGAAGTTTAAAGTGACGAAGTTGAAAATAAACGAAAAGATCTTCGTTACAAAAATTAACGGATTTCAACATTTTTTCACCCAGCAATGATTTTTTTCTTTTTATTGCTCTACACATATTTTTTCAAAAACGGCTGCATCACATTTGAAAAAGTAAGATGCGTTGAAAAGAAAATTTGAATATATATTCAAAATTTTAGGAAAGTTGGAATACTATTAGATTTATATTCCAAATTCGCAGATCCTGAGAACACGATCAGCCAGTTTCATACTAAGATGGTGTTTCCCTAGCTAATATTAAGTAATAGAACCGATAACAGGAAAATGAGACTGTTTCATATACATTCAGACTGATTACTTCTGATATATATATGTCGACTTATTTTTGGCATTTTTATGCTGCATCTTTTTATCTTCGTTTAATTCACAACTTTAAAATTTATAAAATATACGCCATATGTTATGTGTATCATAGTTATGTTTGACTATTTGTCTATACTTAAGGAAACGTCCTGCAGACAATATAAATTTATGCAATCCATTCTTACCCTGTTGAACCACTTTCCCAAAAACCTTACTCTGTATATATATATGTATACAGGGGTGTTCGATCGGATAGTAATGGCATTTTAAAAACCGTGCGCAATTTAATTGTTGAATAACATGTCGTTGATAAAGTTGGAAAATTTGTACTACTTCCGAAGATAGAAGAAAAACGGAACACCTTCGTTTTACTTTTTATTTTTTTTTTCAGGCTGCATTTGAAGATATTAAAAAATAAATTTTACATCTTTATAGAATTTTCCTCCTCTACAAGATGGTGAACTCAGATTTCAAATCCGACGTTTCGTCTTCGAGGTCTCGTCACCAGTTTCATTTTTTAAATACGGACCTGGACTTTTTAGATTTAATTTTTAACGAGCCCTTGACCTCCCAAAACGATGTAATGTACGCATACATTCAGAATATTTAAAATTATCCTTTGTGAATTTGGCAAGATTCCTGGTATTCCGTCTTTCTCTAACTCCCGTAAAGGAAAATCTTAAATCCTCTGTTTAAACATTAATATAATACAACAATGGTTTTAGGAAAACGAACGCTTTTTAAAAAATAAAAAAAATCCAGGTCCGTATTTAAAAAATAAAGTTGATGATGAGACCCCGAAGACGAAACGTCTTATTTAAAATCTTGGTGAATTATCTTGTAGAAGAGGAAAAGTGGCTACAAAGATGTATAATTTATTTGGTAATATCTCGTCAAATGTAGCCTGAAAAAAAACAAAAAGAAAAATGACGATGTGTGTTTATTTACCTTTCTTTTATTTTTTTATAGATTTTAGATATGTTGTCGCGATTTAGGGCATCGTCCTAGAAAGAGCCCAGATTTGGCAACGCAGGAGTCACTTAACCGTTTCTGGTGCTACTCTCTTGCACACGTGCCTAAATCTAAGTATAGAACGCGTAACTTTTTCTACAAATTTATTGCTTGCGGTGAGATGGCTAACGATTTTGTTTTGCTTTTCTTCTGGGGCCGACGCGACGCCTAGCAGTTGTTGGTGTTGACATTCCTCTCGGGCTTTTCAGTACCTTTTTTTTCAGGAAAAAGGAATATTGTAACGTTTATTTCTGAAATATAATTTAGACTGAATATTCTCGTTAACAATATTCGCAGTTGGGAGATGAAGTCTGAAAAAAATAAACAGGCAATTTAAATTTAAACACTAAAAAGGAGCATATCGAGAACGGAAACCTGTACAACTTCAAATTAAGAGCTGATAATAAATATGTTCGAAAGACACATTTACCAGTTTCAACAAAGGTAGAAATGATTAAAAAAAACGCCCATAATTAATTGAAAAGGTTATGGAATGAAAACAAATACCGGCGAATTTGCTGAGGAGATTTTAAGATATCAGAGCAATGAGCTATTTGGCAATGTCGAGGAGAAACCTGTAAGATTGGACACTGTCAGCTAGAAAAACTTATTTCCAATATAAAGCTTAATTTGGAAAGTCGCGACCAAGAAGCTGAAACAGTATCAGATTTATTCCGCGAGTCTCTGATCAGAGAATCAATTCTGCGAAAGGGGCTGACTTGCATCGCCATGTGGCCTAAAATGAACGATGTAGGAGGTACAGTGTGTTCATTTTGTTTTACAACAATTTCAAACGGCCATATCTTCTTTATTTTTAAAGTTAGAAATGTGATTAAATTTTTTTTTCAAAATAGGCAATCCAATTTTCCAAGTTTTTCCGTGGTTTTTTTGAAAAAAAAAAAGTTGAACATCAGTTTTTCGAAATATTACCATAACCTCAGTTTTTTTAAATTGCAAGGCACATTCATTTATACCTCATTGTTTTCTGATTACAACGATATAAAATACATATACCTTTACTTCAGTCGTTTTTTTAATCGATCATATTATTGACCCATATGGACTTCATTTAAATATCTTAGTAGGCCGAGGATAGCTAATGTGACATATCAATTATTGTTTTAATATAAATAACTATTTTGCGGAGTCAATTCATATCATATGTTCACTTCAAAACTATAGAACTCAAAATGTTTATTCTAGTCATTTTCTTTTAATTTTTGAACCTTTTTGAATTTCTTAAGGTGCAATTTTTCAAACAACCCTATACTAATAGGTATCTCACCAGCTAAATCCCTTAGTGACTTACTTGGGTAAGCAACGGAAAATACTAATACTATGTCCATTTCCTGGTTCAGTACACACTTGGTCTGATAATTTTTTTCGCTATGGAACCAGTAGCTGCAACTCATTCAAATAGCTGTTGAAAAGGCATATTTAATCAATTGTTTTATTTATCAATGTTATGTCAAAATTTGATTACTTGTAATGGTTTTTACTTCTTTTGTTTTGTATATAATCGTTTCTTGATTTTTTTTGTTTTCAGGGGACTGCCTCGCCTACCTTGTATAATGAAAAAAAAAATTAAGTACAAAAAATAAAATAAATTGAAAGTATCTCACCGTTTCTTGAAATATTGTGTTT
The DNA here is from genome assembly GCA_030620095.1 of Kuschelorhynchus macadamiae. Classification (NCBI taxonomy): domain Eukaryota; kingdom Metazoa; phylum Arthropoda; class Insecta; order Coleoptera; family Curculionidae; genus Kuschelorhynchus; species Kuschelorhynchus macadamiae. The sequence goes on along the minus strand of JAUTXW010000757.1, from coordinate 142,343 downwards.
TTTAAAATATAGTTAAAAAATGCAATATCTATGTCAATAAGCTCCACATTTTTTCCATGTCAAAACAATTATCTCAATTATATGTGTTTTCAGTTTGACGGTTATCGCTTTGTGCATTCTCAAAATATCAACTTTTTAAGTTATTATACTCCTTAAAATATCGAAAATATACGTCCATAACTCCCAAAATCACGCGACCCAGACTATTTTTGGTGCAAATTTAAAATAAATTAGTTTGGCTTTTCTCAAGATACCTATCTTTCGCGTGAATTTTGACATAGACACACGGGCATTATAATTTCTTCTTAAAATATATTTTTAATTTTCTAGGCCTCTAAAAGATGGAAAAAAAACCAAGTTATATTTTTATTTACAGTTCTATATTATAATACTACCCTTAATTAATTATATTAATAAAACAATACATAAGCTGTTATACGCGAAAGTAAAATATGATAGGTTTTTAGGAATTAGAAAAAGCGGCAACTTCATTATTCGCAGTAATGACAACAGATATTTGCAAATTTTGGAGGCATTTCGGGTTAAAAAATCGCGTTCTTGTCAAATTTATTATGACATTCCAGTCAAATCTACAGCCCAACTTAAAAAAGTAGTAAATTCAATGGTCAGATTTTACTCAATTTTTCGACTTCGGATATAAAAAAATGTAAATCTGCGTTATAGACAACAAAGAAGCACACACACATCATAATTGTTTTTCTAAAAATATGTTTTTCGCATTTTAGGGACAAACATCGATTACACTGAACGAAACCAGACATATTTTTATAACTTTCAAATTTGAATATTATCTCAAAATCCCAGCAGTATATTTATACTGGACTAGAGAAGTAAAAACTTACAAAAAAACTTTTGAATTCAATGTCTTTTCTAAAACCCAGCTTCTGTACAGAGGTCAAACTTGAACTTTTACTTAAATTACTTAAAACGCCGGGCCGTCTTCTGAAGCTTACATATTGATATACAAACTTCTTTTAAAAATACTACTTGCTATCAAGAAAATATTTGCGAATATCTGGACTTATGTATATCAAATTAAAAACTTGGTGTCTTGTCAAAGTGTTTATTCTGACGTTTATCAATCAAATCTACACATTAAGGCCTATGTTAAAAAAAGGTTATTGTCTTTAAAAACCGCTAAAATGTGCATTTTTTGATGAAATCGATTTTACCCAAATTCTGTACCTCCAAAAAAACATGTTATATGTTTTGCAAAAAAAGATCGAGCTTTTGATCTATTTAGTAGTAGTTGTCCCAGGAGGAATTTCTCAAAATTCATCCTTAACTCCGAATGGACTGAATTTTATGCTAGTCTATAGAGGAAACCTAGACGTTCCTTTGGTGGTATTACTTGATTCACCTAGAGTCAACCGTTCAGATGCTACAGTGCCAAACGTAAAACACTAGTGAAACATATAGGAAGTAAGTAACTTACAGATTTATTGTGTTCGTTACTAAATGTTCAGATGTGGACGCACCTTAAAAACAAAAACAACAAAAATCTTAAATGAAATGCTAGAGTGTCATGATACAATACTTAAACAAGTCATTTGTAAGCAACAGGACTGCTTATAATCACATTACGTCGTGTAAACACTGCCATTAATATTATCAGCCAAATTATCTGCTTTTGCTTCCATGTTATTTTCTGATTTAATTGTTATATTATTTGGGGAGTCGTTCATTAGAGTAGATCTTGGAAGAATGGAAACACCATTACGAGGGCAACACTTTTTATTTCAGTAACATTTCGATTTCAGTCGAGCAACCTCAATAATTGTATCTTAACTTGATTTTATCCAATTTCCGAAGAAACGGTGACATTTAGCGACTTTCACAAAGCTTCCCATTTTCATGTAAAAGACACAGGAAAATCATAATCTGATGTCAAAATGGCAAGAAATTGAAGCCTTAGAGGAATGGGGTCAAATTTACTCAAATACTCCACGGGTTCGCACTCCCCTGGTAAAGTTAACATTGTTCAATAGGCACAAATAGATGAACTTACAGCAATTTATGTCCCAAAATTAGTTGCGGTAGGTGAAGTAGTTCCGGGGTTATTAACTAGTTTATGAAGACCATCTTCAAAAGGCTCTTGCTCTCTGAGGAATGTGTTCTATCTACCCTACAAGTTTATAACATGATCACATTAACACCCTGTATATCAATAAATTGTTATGACTTTTTAATTTCTTCTTAAAAGGAAGTATGCTGCTCCGCTAAGACAAGAAGTCGTAACTGAAAAAAATTACTTTTTTGGTTTTCAGCGGTTTCTGATACTTTAAGATATTCTGTATCACTATGCAAAGTCTGAAAGTAATACCTTAATTAGATACAGTGATTTTAGACCGAGATTATTTGTTGTATCTGCAAAAGTCAAGAAGATCCCATGTCAAAAATTCACTGTTAGTTAATGTCCTATTGTCATATACCGACAATGGAAAAACATTTAGGATTTTTGGCTAGGTACTCAGTATAGCAAATAACCCTTTATTTAGCGTAAGCTGAAACTGTATTAGTATGTTATAAATAAAATAGGATTTGCGATAGCTAGTTTGTTCTGTTTAGTTCATGATTGATTTTGTTAATATATTTGTACTGGTATTTCTCTGTTCTTGTTGTATATCAGTATGTATGCGTCTATTATAGGTGCTGTGTTCTAAGTAAGAATGAATTCACTCTCGTGACTTTAAACTTAAAGCTTAATCCTAAGGGTAAGTAGTATATTAATGTAAATGTTGTTTTTATTAACATAAAAAACTCTAAAAGTAAATATAATTAAACTAATTAGAATGCACATTTTTAATAAGCTTGTAGTCAAATCGCAAGGGGTGGCAATTGACTCCACTGCCTCCCCCCACTGAAACATTAAACAATATTTTATACTGCATGATAAAGCGTGATAAACATTTTAAAATTAGAGATGTTTCAATTTAAATTGGTATGGGTAAGGAGGCCTTTTGACCTTCAAATACAGGGTGAACAACTGGAACTAAAAATAAAAGGTTTTTTATTACATGTTTCTCCGGATTTTAAGTCAATAAGAAATTTTTGAACCTCTAATAGAAATTGATAAAGTTACAAATTTACCTATACGACAGGACATTATTAAAAGTGACCAACATACTCTGTTAATCAAACTTTGATTTGAAATATTTTTATTATTCATTTAAATACTTATTAATAATAATTTTAATAATAGGATAGCATACCTATGACACTTTTACAAAACGTCGCAACTCACAAACTTGCTAAACCTCATGTAGCTAAGTAAAATGTTTAAATATTCTTGTATGCTTACATTAAAAAAAATTAATTAAATAGGCTTTACTTTTACCAAATAACTACCTTACATAAGATTCATTAAGAGGAAAGTTTGATTTCCTATTTTTCGTACTAGAAGATCCAGGGCTTTTAGTTTAGCATCACTATATTTTTGTTCTCTGATATCAAAAGAAGATTTGGTTTATAAATAAGTTAAATAGTTGATATTTTTATCATTTAAACAAATATCAGTAAGACGATCATTTGACTTTATTTCCTTGGATTAAATAAATTGTCAGCTTTCTCTATATATTTGTATTTTTAAAGTGATTCACAAAAGGTAAAATTCAAACGTTTTCTCGAAACAAACGAAGCCAATTATCTACGTGGCATATGCTAGCCTTTTGAAATTTATTTTGAATGTCAAGCACACAATTTTTCTAAAGAACTCTCTTAAGTTATTATTGCAATTCCGAATATTACAAAAATTGTGCCCAAATAATATTCTGTTATATCGTTCAAATTATTCCAAATAAATATCAAACTGCCTAACTGATTTATTTTTCTGTCATTTAAATTTTATATGCTTGGTCACATCACGGATGCAGGAGGCTTAACATTTACAGGGTGGCGCATTTTCGATAGTTTTAGGGGAATCTGACAAAACTGTAGGTGCTATATAAAAACCGATTGTTCTATTTACAAACTCTAACCGTGCTTAATGATCATGGCTAATTTGATTCCTTATTGAGTTATGGGGTGTTTCCGATGTTTTTGATAGGGTCTGTGGTGTATCTCCCTTATTATTGGTGACAGAAGAAAAAAATTAATTGGCGATTTATGGAGATTTTTATGGGACATTCTTAGTCTTAGCCGACTGGAAATTAAATTATCTTTCCGATGGTACCAAACACTTAGTATTTGAGTTTTTGCAAAATAATGATTTTTTCGTTATATTTTACATGTGACTGCGGTAAACATAGAACTGAGCTTTTTATTTATATCGTGGGAGGCGATTAATTAAACTTCATGTTTGATAACTACAATATGAAGATATTATACATAATTTAAACAATACCTTTGATAAACTAATTGAACAATCGACAAAAAACCTACTTCACTAAATTTTTGGGATTTTCCCTCCTTATGTCCATTTTATTTTCCCCAGAACCTATTTGAATCAATACGAATAATAATAAGTGCCATTCCTGCAACAAATTGGTACTTTTAAAATCATAAAATGTAGTACAAACATGTTCTAAGCCTGCTTAGAGTCGAATTGACTATGGAGCTCACGTAGGGGCGTTTAAACTTATTTATATGGAGTAGGCTTTGCAAACAATTGTTTGACGCCATTTTTTCCAATATTTTGACAAGGTTTGAGTTACCCATATTCCTATAAATGCCACGAACATGGCATACGACAATATGCAAAAATTCAATATAATAGAGTGATACATTCAGTCCAGTAAAGACAATCTTAAGCTGCATGGGTACTACCAGAAACCAAGCCCAAAGTCATATGAAAAGAAAAATAAAGAAATTAACATAATAGCAAATGTTGTAGCGAACCCAACTTCATTCTCGAGAAAATAGGCGTCAACAAAAAAAATTAAGAAGGTATTTCGTCAGTATTGCTCTAGGAAGATTCAAATTTTACATCCAAGGGACGCAGAACGTAGACGGCAATTTTCCTTATGTAATTTGGAAAATTCCCGGAGAGACAATAATTTCTAAAAAGCAATATCGACAGATGAAGTGCGCATATCTAGAGATGGAATATTCAATCGTCATAATAATTTGTATTGGGCTAATGAAAATCCACATATTACCGTCGATCGAACATTACAGGGTTGTTTTAGGTTTAATGTGTGGTATGCCCTATATATTGCACGAATATTATAATACACGATTTTTGATGGAAATTTAACAGCTCAGAAGTAGAAGTTTTTTTTAAGAATTTGGACAATTAACAAAGTTTATATACATGTAATATCACAAACAAAAAATGTTTTGCTACAATTATATAATATTATAGTTTGGTGGGAAACCAAGAGTAAAAAATGTTGTGCTTTTTATATATTAGAACAAACATTTGTTATTATTATTTATAATATACCTTTTTGGGAGGTGTGCACCACTTTAAACCATACTTTGTTTTTAATTTGTTTATGCAGGCTTATTTAACTTTAAATTAATTGCTACAATTAATTTAAAGTTAAATTATTCAGTTGCGAAAAAGCCAAAAAAGATTTTTGTTTGTCAATCTAAACGCAACAAATAATCTCAACACATTTAAAAATAACAAATCTGTTTTCTAATATATCAAAAACACAAACTTTTTTTCTCTTGGTTACCTATCAAACTATATTATTATATAATTGTAGAAAAAATATATTTTGTTTGTGATATTACATGTATATAAACTTTGTCAATTTTCCAAATTTAAAAAAAAACTACTAATACATTTTTCCTATTCACATATTTACATTTCTTAATTTGTTCGTCTAAACAAATATTGTGAAATAAAAAAAATACATGATATTTGGCCTTTTTTTGGAAACCTTCAACCCTTTCATATTTATATACTAGTAATAACATATTTTAGTTTCATTTCAAACACAAGATAATTTTTTAAATACGGGATCCGGACTTTTTTAACAACCTCCCAAGTTTACGGTTCTTAATCCCAAATTATATTATACTAGTAGGAGTACGGTGGTCACTTTCTTATATCTGGAAGGAGAATTGATATAAAAATTAATATAAAAATAAAACTATAAAGTACGAAATAAAAATTGCCTATTTAAAGATATATGGAAATTCTACGATAGAAAATTTGAAATAAGACATTTATTCCTCTGAAGCACAATACATCAATTTTCATATAGCCAAAAAGATAATAAAACTGTACAGGGTGTCCCAATTTGGTTGTAAATCCGGAGTATCTCGGTTATCAAAAAGCTGCGGTTAAACCACTGTGCAATTTTTTTGTTGAAAGCAGCAAGATACCGTTAAAAAAATTCTATAGCTACCTTAGTTTTGAACAAACAGTGTGAAATTGAAGAGTTTGCATTTTTGGTCACATGCTGCAGCTCGGTGACCTTGTATAACATCAAAAATTTAAAGATGGATTCTAGCAGATTTTTTCTCGTAAAATCCAGTGACGTAGTCAAACTTCATTTTCTTATTTTCGTTTATAAGATTATAAATTAAACTTGCGTTATTTTTACAATAAAATCTGGACACCTTGTACATTTGTTTTTTAGGCATGAACACTTTATACAAACGTCCATTTAAAATAACAACACAGATAGAAGAGTATTTTTCTCAAACTTTTAGGTATAGTGCCAAATTGAATATTTTAAATCAGATTTATGATTTGCAATTAGGTTTTACTGTTCATTAACTTCTAATTACATTTTTTATTTAAAAATCATACGAACCACCCTATATTAGCACTATTATAGTCTATAAAACACATTCTGCAGCGCGGTAACCCTGTATAATATCAAAAATTTAAAGACGGATTCTAGTAGATTTTTTTTCATAGAATCCAGTGACGTAGTCAACCCATTTCTAGTTACTTTCGTTTATAAGATATAAATTAAACTTGCGTTGTTTCTACAATGAAATCTGAACAACCTGTACGTTTGTTTTTTTATGCTTGAACGCTTTCTTTATACAAACGTCTATATAATATAGCAACACAGATAGAAGAGTATGTTTTTCTCAGACCTTTAGGTATAGTGTGAAATTGAATATTTTTAATCAGATTTGAGATTTGGAACTAGATTTTGCTGTTCACTAAATTCTAATTACTTTCTTTATTAAAAAATAGTACGAAAAACACTATATCAGCATTATTATAATATAGATAATGCGTTATTTCGTCTAATTACATCTTACATCTTTAAAATGTTTGTATATTCATTTAAACATATACAAATATTCACACAATAGTATTCAATTTTTACCCACAGAGTAATTGGCAAATTTACGATTCTACATATTAATTACAACACAAAAATCAAATTGGACTAAGAACAATGAAATAACAGCAATTTTTATAATGTATTTCCTTAAAAAAATTCCCAATAATTATGGTCATAATTCAGAACATCAGCTCATTGCAATAATTTATATTTATCTTATGTACTGCTGTACGTTTCTTAAGAAAAACATATTTGCCTTCTCTTTTTAATGCTAACACGTTATTAAATGATGCAGACCCACACTAGGCTTCTTAGTGCTGCTCTATTGTGAGGCATTTAAAACTGTCTTTAGCGTTCCCTTTATTCGATTCCAAAATGAATACAAATAATCCAAAATACCAAAATCGACTCGTTGCTGAAATACACATGAAGATCATCATCCCGAGCATTATCCAAATCCAATATGGACCCGAATATTCAATAACCAAAAAAAAAAAGTCTACTTCTATGAAATCTAAAAAATATTACTAAAAGTGAATAAAAAATTTAAAAAACACATCCTTGATGTATTTTATTACAAATTATTATTTAAAAAGTTTGAAGTCGACGTCCATTATCCACATAACAGTTAAATACATAGATATATTTTATAAAATTATTTTTTTTTATTCTTCATATTTATTGTTCTTTTATTTTCTGCGTACTATCAGGGTCATAAGAAAGTAGTAAGTTTTAGTAATGATCACTGAAAAAATTGGTAAATTTCCTTTAGCCAGAACTTCCCTCGTTATTATTTTTTTTTCTTATATTAGAACCCTATTTAGTTAAATTGTGATTTCTTTCACTTTTGTAGACAAAGGAAGGATTCGGGAGGAAATTTCCCATTAGTAAAAGAGTAAACCGAATAAAGCCTCATATTCTCTTCTTAATCGAGACCAACATAAACCGTAATAATGCAACCAATAACCTTGTCTTTCCTGGCTATGAACTTCTTCCATCATTCCGTCTGAACGGTTGCGTTTGAGCTTACGTTCGTAGTAATCAACAGATCTCATATCTTGTGGCTCATACTAGCCCTCAGAACTTGCAATAAATTTAATTGTTGTATCTATTGCTCTCCCTCAGACAATTCCCTCAATGAACTCTTCGACTTTCTTTCTGCTAAAGTGGATTTCCAAATCTCTGAATTCCCTTCCTCTCAAATCATCATCCTTGGCGACTTTACCATTCATAATAAAGAATGCTTAGGGTATAGTAAAACCGATCCCCAATGTAGAGCAGCAGAGGCCTTTGCAATCACTCAATCTCTTACCAACCTCATCAGAAAATCTGCTTACTTCCCACGCATCGTCATATGTATCCAAAATCCATTGAACCTCTTTCTCAGCACTCAGCCAGAGCCTTATCAGTCTTCTATTTCCCCTCCTCTGGGTTCCTCTGGCCACAGTCTAATTACTGTTTCCTGTCCCATACAACAGGAAGTTGTAGTATCTATACGACCTTGTATTATTTCGAAGTTTGTTAAGAAGTGCGACATGCCAGACTTGATCACTTGCTTTGGATATGTCGAGGGCAATAATTTGGGCTTCTCCGTGGAATTCGATGAACTTATTTCAGTTGTGAGTTACGAAGGTAAGATCTGCTGTGAACCTTTGGTAGCGGACATAGTATTGTCTGTCATGGATAAGATTATACCTTTTAAGGTAATTTAAAAGATCAGTATTGATATAATTCTCCATTTTTTTACTCATAATTGGGGAAAGGGATATGCGTCTGTAGGAACATGAGCAGATTTCCAGCTTTTAGGAAAAATGCCCTTGTCATAGGACTGGAATAATCTGGTAAGGATAGGCGCCGATTCAGAAGCGTACTTTTTTTAGTACTATATCGGAATACTATCAAGGTAAAGCTGGTACTGATAGAAGGGGAAAGTGAAGAGGAGGGAGTAAAGTAGAATTTACGGCGAACTATTCGTCAATAAAACCACTGTTGAAGCCATAACACAAAATATGACGATTCGGCCGTATAAATTTAAGAATTCCACTAAAATCAACAATCAGTAGGAGCAAAAAAAATCCATTCCAGTTTAATATTTTTCTTTATGGCTAGCGTTATGGTCACAGGTGAGTTTAATAGGGTCATTATAGAAGGAAATTTTATTTTGGAGCACCTTTCTTATATCCAGGCGATTTTTATTAACAACCTCAGCCTTCATGGTTTGCCCATGGAATAAAAATATTTTTTTTGATTTGGTTAAAAAGAATACTTTTCATTAAGAAATGTACTGAAAGTATGAAGGAATTATAATATAGCTTTGCCTTAAATTGATTTAAGTATCTTAAAAAAGAATATACCTCGTCTCAATGTCAGAACTATAAAGGCCTTAAGATTAAACTACAAGCTATTATTTGTCTAGAAACTGTTGGGCTATTTACTAAACTTGACGACGACCTATACGATGTTTCTTTTATAACTTTATTTGTTAGGTTCGTATTTTACACTAGTTGAAAATTCACTTTACAACAAATACGTACGTTGGGTTGAAAATTTAATAGTTTTAGAGACCTTAAAATTCAGATACAAATATTTTGAAATACTTTTAGATATAAAATAGTTATTAAAATTCATCCTGAATATTGTAATTACTACCTTTTTTATGTACATACTTCGTGACATTATAACAGACGCACTGAAGGATTTCACTAAATTATTATTTTTCAAAATCACCACTTACTAGATGTATACACACGTATCATAACTTATCTCAATTGGAAATAAATCTTGATTTATTTTCTAATAATTGAGAACTGTATAAGACCGTTGCAAGGAAGAACCATAATTAAGTGTATGTATTACCAACAGTTTATAGCTTGTTTCTCTTCGAAATGTAGAAATATGTAAATAAGTAATATTTTATATTTAAATAGTTCTTGTTATTTATTCCTCCCATTTCTGAGTAAAAAGACTAGAAGTCAATAAATAAAAATAAAAAAATAAATTTCCTTTACCCGGAACTTCCTCGTTGTGAACCTTTTCTTTTCCGAGGATAAGTGTGACCCAATTTAGCTCCGCACATAGACATTTAGTAACACATATACATATACTGTCTTCTCAAATCACATTTGATTTTTGTGGAAAAACAATTGAATAAGATTTTTTTTACGTTAATTTTTTAAATATTTTGAATTCGTACCACAATTTTTCTAGTTTATCTCTATATCACACTTACTTCTTGCACAAAATTTGAAATTAATCTAATAAACAGTTTTTCAGTTTTTTTGTATCTATTTTATTAGGCTACCGTTTTGCATTCATACCAAAATGTTACCAGTTCATTTCTATGTAATCCTTGATTTTTGTGCCAAACTTGAGGTATTTTGGATAAACACTTCTTAGCGATTTTTTTTTAACATTTCACCAGGCCGGCCATATTGGAATCTACCAAAATGTTATCAGGTCATCCCCATAAAACTTTTAATTTTTGATCAAAATTTGAAGTCAATCGGGTTAGTAGTTCTTAGCTATGCCCCAATTTGACAGACAGACTTATGAAATTGAGAAAACTTGTTTTTAGGCATCTAGAAACGCTAAACTTGTAGCTATGTAAAACGTGGGAGGGGATTTTACATACCAAACATTTTACTTGTACGCCATTTTGAACTGGTACAACAATTTTACCAGCTCATCTCTATATCTTAATTATTGCACAAAATTTAAAATCTAATCTAATAAAAGTTTTTCCATGCATCAGTATTTTATTAAGCCGCCATTTTGTTTCGCTATCTTAGATTCGCGCCAGTTGATTTCTACATATTACTTGATATTTATGCAAAATTTCAGAAAAATTGGGTAAGCAGTTTTTTAGTAATAATTTTTTAACATTTCACCAGGCCGCCATTTTGTTTCGCCATTCTGGATTCGTACCACAATTTTACAAGATTATTTCTACGTAATACTTGAGTTTTGTGCAAAATTTGAGGTAATTTGGGTACGTAGTTTTTTAGTAATAATTTTTTTACCATTTCATGAGGCCGCCATTTTATTCCGCTAAATTGGATTTTTACCAAAACATTTCATACCCTTATGACCCTTGATTGTTGACCAAAATTTGAAGTCAATCGGATAAGTAGTTTTTGAGCTATGCCGCCTACAGACAGACCTTCGAATTGAAAAAAAGTCGCTATGATAAGGGATGTTTTACCTTCATAAAAATTCCTTTATTTAAATATCAAATACCAATTTGATCCTAGTAACTAAAATATATTTTTAGTGATTTTTATGGTGTCCTTCAATGCAAACTTGGCGGAAACCTGGATATGGGCAACATTTTATTCTCTTGCCACGCTTTTACAACACGCTGCTAGACATGCTGAGGGGGTTTCGTGAAGTCATTGACCATCCTTTACAGGAAGTAACAAATGTCCTCGGAATGGCAACAGAGCCTTCTTTATTGGTTACTCACCTTTGGGATCTGGCGGAACAGCTAAAGCCATATGCTAGGAATTTTGGAGAGCACGAAGGAGGTAAGACAGGACCGAAATAAGAATTTGTAAATACATTAAATGCACTATGTCTGCGGATTAGAATTGCAATTTTTTAAATATAAAAAATTATATATAAAATTTTTTTCTTTCTTGAGATACGAGATTTGTTATAAGAAAATCGGTACGTTGGCTTTACCCAGAATTTCTCTCGTTATGAATATATAGTAATAGCCATTTTCTATACCTACATATTTAGTAATATGTACAGTGATTGATTATAAACGCAGCCTCCCTTAACTTTTCAAATTTTGGCTTTGAATGGATTTTTTAAATATTTAATCAATCCCTATACAGGGTGTAACAATAGTGCGTGGCAACCAAAAGTAACATTTTTTCAAAGGAACACTCTTTATATTTTTACATTTTTGGATTCTAGGGTGAATTATATGCAGTTGAACATACTATATCTCTAAATTAATTTGTTTTGGAGTAATTGGTTATTTTTGCTATGTAAATGCCCTGTACATTCCAAACGGTTTAACTTAGAGGAAAATGATGTGAACTTTCCTGTCTTAGTTTTAAATCCATAACCTGATCAAATTAGGGTACACCGGTATACAGAATCAATGTGTTTGTATCAAGGTGTAAAAAGCGAATCTTCAGGTTAAACCGGAAGTTGATATCAGGACATAAATCTTTCAAAACTAAGATACGAAAGTCCAAATTATTTTGCTCTAAATTAAACCGTTTAAAATATATAGCAAAAATAGCCATTTTCAGATATCAGTTACTCCAAAACAAATGAATTTAGGGATCCAGTATATTACACACTAGAATTCACCGTAAAATCCAAAAACGTAAAAATATACGGGGTTTTCCATATATTTCTCAATTCCGTCAGTCTGTCTTCCTGTCTGTCGGTCTGTCTGTTTGCGGCATAGTTAAAAAACTACTAATCCGATTTACTTCAAATTTTTGCCAAAAATTAAGGGTGATATGGGGATGACCTGATAATATTTTGGTAAACATCTAATATGCCAAAACAAAATGGCGACCTAGTGAAATATTAAAAAAATGATTACTAAAAAAGTACTTTGGTACGAATTCATGATTTGTGGAACAAAATGGCGGCCTAATAAAAAATTTAAAAATTCAGCTTGATAAAACTACTTAATGGACTGATCAACTAATAAAACTGTGGTACTAATTCAGGATGGCGAAACAAAATGGCGGTCAAATAAAATATTTTGTAATCGTGAAAAAAATCATCCTTTCAGGTTTTAGGGCCTTAGACGCCAAAAAATATTTTTAATAATTCCGTCGGTCCGTCTGTATGTTTGTCAGTTCGCGGCATAGCTTAAAAACTACTCATCAGAATGATTTTTATGAATTTTAGTCAAAAATTAATGATCATATGCGGATGACATGGTCAAATTTTGGTAAAAAAACATTATGCCGGAACAAGATGGCGGTCTGGTGAAAAGTTAAAAAAGTTATTACTAACAAAACTAATTATCCAAATTCCTCAAATTTTGCCCAAAAATCAAGTGTTACATAGGAATGAATTGAAAAAATGTCGGTATGAATATAAGATAGCAAAACAAAATGGCGGCTTAATAAAATATTTAAAAAATCGGCCTGAAAAAACTATTCATCAGATTAATTTCGAATTTTATAGCATTAAGTGTAATATAGAGATAAACTGGAAAATTTATAGGACAAACAAAGATGGCAGAACACAATTTTGGCAAAATATTTTTTTAAATCATCATTAAAAAATATTATTCAATTTACTTTAAATTTTATTTGGAAAATTGAGTGTGATATAGTGATAAACTGGTACGAATTCAACATGACGTAACAAAATGTCGGTGTGTGTCAATGTAGAAACTACTTATTCAATTTATTTGAAATTATGCCTAAAACTCATGTGTGGCATAAGTGGAAACTGGTAAAATATTGGTAGGAATCCAATATGATGGCACCCAATAAAAATAGTTGAAAAGTTAGTAATATGTGTACTAAATGATTATGCACTGAACTAAATTGGGTCACACTTTTTCTATACTATATTTCTATAATATAAATAAAAGGAAAATTTCATAACAAGGGAAGTTCCGGGTAAAGGAAATTTACCGATTTTTTAATTGCAATTGTTATAAATTATTATTATGTCAGCCAAAATTATATACTAAAAAATGGATTAAACTTAAACATGATAAAATGTTTTTTTCAAAGAGTTTCTTTCAACTAGTAAACGTAACTCGTTAGATATAACTATATTTTGTACGTATTTGTTGAATCTCTACGGCTAAAATGCGTGGGTTGTAGGCGTATTACAGAACCAACCCTGACTTATTACAATTTATTTGCCGGTGAACACATGTGACGAGCCACTGGGCTTTTTCCTCTCGGCTCAGGGTGTTCATCTCGCTCGGGGAGATAATTAATTCTTCGCTTGACAGTTCAAAAGGAATCGTGGGAGATACACCCGCAAATTATTTTACACTGCTTCTCTAGGGCACGTATTACTACGCCACATTTCTAGCTGCGTCATTTGACAACTAAATTACAAAGTGCATTCAGTATTTTAGGGTATATTCCGATAAAAAATCAATATACAACTAATTCTAGTTGCAAGCAGAGATATTCTCATTAAAAATTTGAAATAAAAAAAATCCTTATTAAAATTTATTGCAATTTTCTAAACAAAATTTCCATCCAAACTTCGGTGCAAATAGTTAAACTTTCAGTTTCGCAAAAGTTAAGGCCGACACACAAATTCATACAGGGTTAGGTAAATTGCGAAGTGATGTTCTCTTCACAACATTGCACGAAGTGATTTTGGAAAAATTGATCAGCAGAAAGTATGATAAACTGAAACAATTATTAATTACCACAAAATGGAGTTCTATAAACATTTGCTGGGTGTAGGTAAATTAACAGTTCACGAAATTATAAAAAAAACATAAATCTCACGCCTACAAAGTTCCCCTTGTACAAGCTCGCAGACCACAGTTTCGTGAAGAAATGTTGCATTTAATCGAAACCCTACCAAATTACTTGTATCAGACATGTTTTAGTGATCAACAACTTTTTTTCTGAACGACATAGAAATTAGACTTAGATACCACGGTCACCGGACCTTGCACCACTTGAATTATTTATTTCTTTGGGGCTACCTAAAAGAGTGTTTCTGACAAGACATAATAATTTACAAGAAATACAACAAAAAATTACTAATGTTTGCTTTAGTGTGACTCAGGCGTCAAAACGTTAGAAGGCAATTTGAAAGTCGACTTTATAATTGCCAAGAAGTTAACGGTGGTCATTTTTAACGTGTAATAAAATAAAATAAAAATAACAGTTTTACTTATACGACTGGAATTTTTATTTCAACACCTTACCGTTCGAAAACGGGGCGAAATAGAAACCTCCGGTTTTCGCAGAAATTTTCGTCCTTTGGAGGCCTCCAAAATAAATAATACATCCAAGTATATTATGAATGGATTTGCAGCAAATGCTTTTACATCATTTTTTACTTTCCTCGTAAAGGGAAGTATCATAATCGTGAAAAAATCACCCTCCGAAATTTTTTCAGATAGTTAGGTTTCTATCTAGGTCTGCCAGTTCGCGGCACAACTTAAAAACTACTAACCCGATTGACTTCAAATTTTCCTTAAACATTAAGGGTCATATGGGGTTGACCTGATAAGATTTTGCTAAAAATCTAGTAAGGCGGAACAAGGTAGCATGGCGGCCCAGTAAAAGGTTAAAAAAATTATTACTAAAACACTAATTATTCAATTTACCTCAAATTTTGTGCAAGAATTCAAATGTTACATTGGAATGACCTGGTAACCTTTTGGTACCCAAGATAGCAAAACACAATCGGGGCCTAATGAAATTTTGAAAAAATCAGCTTGAAAAAACTACTTAAGAGTAATTTCATTCAGTATTAAGTGTGATATTGAGATAAACTCGTAAAGGGATAGGAATTCAAGATGGCGAAAGAAAATGGCGGCCAAATCAAATGTTTAAATAATCAACGATCAAGATGTGTATTGACTTTAAAATTTTGCAGAAAAATTAAATGTGATATAATAGGTATAAACTGGTACGAATTCAAAATGATGGAACAAAATGGCGGTGTGTGGAATGCCAATTATACCCAAAAATTTAGAGTGGCTTAGGTAGAAACTGGAAAACTATTGGTAGGAATCCAATATGGTGGAAGAAAACCGTAACCAATATAAATGTTATAAAATACAATATATAAGTGTTACTAATAACTATGTACCGAACGAAATTGGGACACACTTAATTATTCCTAATAAAAAGAAATATTCATAACTAGGAAAGTTCTGGGTAAAGGAAATTTGCCGATTTTTTAAAACTGTACGCAAAATACCTTACTAATGTTTATTCAACTGGCCCAAGAGCATCCTTGCTTATACTACAATATTATAATAAAAGACACACTGATTTGCTTCCTGCATTATTACCACAAAACAAATAATTTAAATATATATTTTTGTTAATAGACGTAGCAGGATTTTTTTACGTTTTTCCTGTTCCACTCGAAATAGCGAATAGGCATTTTGCAGACCATAGATTAGAATTTTTCTTCAGTAGCTGCCTCCCTAAATAACTTTAATTTGTCTACAAAAGACTACCTTTAATATAAACAAAAATCAGTAATTTCCTTTACCCGGAACTTCCGTCGTTATGAATCTTTCCTTTTATTAGCAATGGTGAAGTGTGTCCCAATTTAGTTCAGTACATAGTCATTTAGCAGGGTGTTTCAGAAGGAAAGGGAAGTATTCTACGGATGTGTTTGGCAGGTCAAAAAAGATTATATATTTATAGGTCCACAAACGCTAAGTTTCCGAGATACAGGGTGTAAAAGAAAATTCTAAAAATCCGTTGTTATTTAATATTTCATAAACGACTTTAGCTATCAAATTGAAATTTGTTATGATTATTATGAAGTAAAGGAGCATCTTTTGGAACAAAATAATTTGTAATACTATTGCTAGTGGCAAGCGTGACAACAAAAGGTGATATATTTTTCACGTAAAAAATACGACGCCACTGTTTTTCTTTAGAGTTATTAACTTTCTCTTAATTGACAATCTATTCTAAAGGAAAAGGGTCTCTTAATATTTTTTCGTCTGATGTATAGTTTTGGAGTAATAATTAAAATACTCCTTTAATACATTTATATCCTTACATTATTATTTCAAATCATTTTTAGCAAGTTGACGTTCAAGTGCCATAATCAATTAATGGCCTTTAAATTGATTTGACATACTTGGTTGCACTTTGGTATACTATTAATATAATAATCGTTTCCGAAATAATAAAAAAATTATTTTATTAAATATTCTTTTACTCCCTGTATCTCGGAAATCTCGGTCATTAGAATCTTTCCCTTTCCTCCCAAAACACCCTGTATATACTGTATTTTCAAATATTTGTATTGAGTCATTTTATTCCATCATATTGGATTCTTACGAATATTTTACCAGTTTCTACCTATGCCACACTTGATTTTTAGGCACAATTTAAAATGATTTCAATAAGTAGTTTTTACAATGACACACACCGCCATTTTGTTAAGTCATGTTGAATTCCTACCAGTTTATCCCTATATAACATTTAACTTTTCTGAAAATTTAAAGACAATTGAATAAGATTTTTTACGTTGATTTTTTAAACATTCTATTTGGCCGCCATTTGGTTCCGCCATCCTGAATTCGTAGCACAACTAACCAGTTTATCTCAATATCACACTTTAAGCTTGCACAAAATTTGAAATTAATCTAATAAGTAGTTTTTTCATTGATTTTTTAAATATTTTATTAGGCCGCCATTTTTTTTGCTATCTTATATTCATAACAAAATGTTACCAGTTCATTCCTATGTAACACTTGATTTTTGAGCAAAATTTGAGGTAAATTGGATAATTAGTTTTTTTGTAATAATATTTTTAACGTTGCACTAGGTTGCCATCTTGTTCTGGCATATTTGGTTTTTGCCAAAATATTACCAGGTCATGCCGATAAGGCCCTTAATTTTTGATTAAAATTTTAAGTCAATCTGATAAGTAGTTTTTAAGGTTTTTAAGCTATACTGCGAACTGAGAGAGAACCGACGGACCGACGTAGTTGATAAAACATATTTTTTGGCATCTAAGGACGCTGAAACGTTAAGATATGTAAAACCGGAGAAGGTGACGATTCCAAACATTTTATTTGGTCGCCATTTTGTTCCGCCATCTTGAATTAGTACCACAGTTTTACTAGTTCATCTTTATACCACAATTAGTCACAAATTGAAATCAGTCCATTTTGTAGTTTTTCAGGCCATTTTGTTTTGCCATATTGCATTTTTACCAAAATGTTACCAGGTCATGCTCATACGACCCTTAATTTATTACCAAAATTTGAAGTCAATCAGGTAAGCGGTTTTTAGCTATGCCGCGAACAGACAGACAGACCGACGGAATTGAGAAAACATGTTTTTCGGCATCTTGAGACCCTGAAACGTAAAAATCTCGGAGGGTGATTTTTCCACGAAATAAGGTAATATTTCATCCTAAAAAACAATAGAATCAATGCTTTGTAAATAAGGAATTGGTCTAAAGTTTAAATTTGTTCCCCTATAGGATAATGAAAATACAATGGCGTAACTTCAAATTTTGCCCCCCCCCCCCTGCAAATTTTCCTAAAGAAGGAGGACCGAAAAATAACTGATGACTAAAAAAAAACGTCATACACTCTCATAACGCCCCATGGACTCCCCTGCACATTATCGCCGGGCCCCCCCTCGTTGTGGGAGCTGGCGAGGGTGTAGTTAATTCATATTATGAATATTTTACACAGGAGCATCACATGTTTAATTACGTTAAGCAACCAAATGAGAGCAAATACGGTCATGTTGATGCAGAAAGTAGATACTGGTAATTTTCGATATAATATTTTATAATTAACATACATATTATACGTTCATTTAAATAGATGCGCTATTTATTATTTTATTACCGATTATTACTCTACATGGCTATTATTGTACCATCAATAATACACACAGAGTGTGTAACAGAAATTTAGGGTCATTTATTAATAGTTTTTAACTTATTTTGCCAGCTCTTTGAGTTTGTTTTTATTTTATGTTTGTATGTTTTACGTTGTAATATAACCGATACAAATTTTAACCAGTTCAAACCAGGGTAGAGAAGTGACTTTAATTATACTTTATTGCATGCGGCATTTTTTTCAATACTTTACCGGATTTCTTCCTTTAATCGTCAAGAAAATCACCCTCCAAGATTTTTTCATAGTCTTCTCGTTTAGGGATTCTTAGGTTCCGAATAACCAGTTCTCCCTTTTCTATACGACCGCCGCACAGTGGTTCAGGGTATATGGTAATACGGAAATAATTTAATAATTTCCAAATGATAAATGATATTTGAATGATATTTGGTGCACATAATAAGAGGTGTAAGTACTTTATTTTGGATGTATTGAAAAACTTTTAATTTGTTTGTAACTGTCAAATTTTGATAGATGGACTATTTTGCTTTATATGGTAGGCTGAATATGAGATTATATCTGAAAAGATCAAAATGGTATTTGAAATATATGTATAGTTTTACAGCTGATCAGTATTTATTAAGCCCTGTTAAAAATAAAGAGTATAAATACCACTGGAAAATCAACATTGAAATGAACTAAAGTCGCCATGAACATAACATTAAATTTATTGATAATCGCTTTCGTAAAAAACAACAGTAGCATATAGGAACATCTAATTTGCCATTTACCTAAAGAAGCTATAGATACAAAACTAAAAAGTAACAAAAAAAATGATATTGCCTATGTATGTTAGAACAAATTAAAAATAATTTTTTAAGAGAACATCATCAACAATATATTAGGATCTTATAATCTAATGCATAATAACATCACTGTAAAACAATTTTTTAAAGACTATTAAAACGAAACAAAATAATACTTTTGTTTAATAATAATTGAAAAGTAACTTATTACCAAATTTAAAAAATTAAATGAATATAAAGTAATTAAATATTTCCATAAAATAAAGATTTCACCTCATCCCACAGTTCATGGTTTAGTTTCTTATTAGTTTCTTCTTTTGTTATAGCTTCTGCCCTTAGTCCTGACAAATACGGATCAGAAGAAGCTAAGAGAAAGTTCATGACATCTGTATTTGTTTGGACACGTGAACATTTTCTAGAATGATTTTGGCGATAAGCGCGATAATCTTTATTTCGCGCTTCTTGTGCTTCCTCTGTTAGCATCCCTATGGGGAGTACTGTAGCTGCTATAATTTCTTCTCCGTGTGTTAATATTTTATGGACCGTGACTGGCATGTGATACCACCCATACAGTTCCACATACAAATTCGCTGTCTCCTGGCAATATTTACCAAATTTGTCTGGATCAATATGCACACCAGAGTTAATGGCTTGCAAAATCACTGTAAATCGACGAATCAAATGTTCATTTACTCCTGTTATATCTGCAGTAAGACTAAGATCACTAAAAAACCTTCTTGACGTATTTCCGTCGTTAGTCGTACCCATGCCCTGTTTCACTACATCGATTTTTAAACCGATCCTTCGCCAAAATTCATCTTAAATCCCCTTTTTTGTTTCTTCTCTTTGTTTTTTCGTATCCGCGTTTGTCCTCCATTGTTGAAATGATTTATTATAGGCTATATGAAGAAGACAATAAACTTTATTCGAGCATGTAAAGGTGACATTCCCCAGTTTAAAACCTGAATATTTTTAGGTTTAGTTTTTAGTAACAATAATTTGTTCATTTCAGATGGCTTCGCTTGGCATATATTACAAACCATAGATGAAGTGTTACTTACTGTGTTTGAAATTTTGCCATCAATCATGGTAAACAAAAGTTCGTGGTGTATTTTGTATGATTTTTCTTTTATGTGAGTTAGAGTATCTGTTAGAGTTTCTATTTCCGTGTTCATTCTTGATATTTCCCTTGTAGTACTTTCAGGCGTTTCCTTTATAAATTCAAACCGAATAGGCCGACAATATCTTGTTGAAGAAGGTCTTGGATTTTTCCAATAAACTAATGACCTGTCTCCTTTCTCATGTAAGCAAAGAGGAACCAAAGATGTTAAAAACATGCTAGCGTCGGAAGCATTTTCTTCCTCAAATGTTTGCTTATACTCACTGTGGCCAGATGAACCATCACATCCCCACTTTGATATTAAAGTTAATTCTGATCCCATTGCACATACATCTTCCTCACTTTTACTTTGCATAATTCTAGTGGCTGTATGATTTAAAAGTGTTTGTAATTTAACTGTTGCGCAGCTTTGAGTTATCTCGACTTCAGAAGGGTAACATTCTTTTTTCGCTTCTAATACCTTATGATATGATGGGAAAATATCAAAGCCTATTTCTAATGTTGCTTTTCTAATGATTTGATATTGGTGCTTCGATAAAGAAGCATCTAGCAGCAAGCTAAGTGCTTTCTCGGGTGTAAAGCTTGGAGATTTTGAAGTTCCTGTAGCTTCGTTAGCTGCTGCCACAATTAACTCCTTAGAACAGTTTTCAAGCAACTTTTTAACTTTATAACGTTTAGTACGCTGGCAGCATTCGTCAAATGGTTTTTCTTTGCGCCCAACAGGACGTGATGAAGGTCCGGGTTCATCAACATCCATAGGAATTAACGATGAATCCACATTAACTGAGAAAGACCCTCTTAGCCACTCTTCATTCTGCTTTAAAAATCTGTCTTTATTGCGTGAGGCTGCTTGCCATCTTCGTGAAAAATTAGGTAAAAAATTTCGAATTAATTTATTTTTTAATTCTTCTAAAAGCTGGTCAGACATCTCGTGATAATTGCGTGTAATATTTTCAAAGCATTTAACTCCATCCCGGTCACTTGAAAGTACAACTTCCACTAATTCCAAGTAGGGTATTAATATACTCTCCATCACACCAAATAAAAATTATTTTTAAAACACCGACTCTACTTTGTCAAGAGGTACACTAAACTAATTTACCATTAATACTTTCTGTAAACCGATAAATCTGTACCTATACAAATAAACACAAAAACATTTTTTGTGATAACAGTCGCAGATAAGAGCAGCAAAATATTATTTAGGAATTTAGTTTAAGAGATAAGGTACACGTATACGTATTTTTTGGCCTGACGCATGTTGACGCAAAGACGAAATATCTTAATATTATTTTTTTTATATATATATATATATATTTCATTAAGCCGCAGTAGTTTCTACGAGTATACTAATGGGGTATAAATATTCTAAATAAACCTTGAGATATAATTCATACAAATTTTTAATCGAATGGCTACTATTTTTTTAATTAAAACAAAATTTCGAAACACTACATTTCGTTCCTTTCAACATATGGTCGCTTAGTTGACAACAACTAAAAGCAAATTTTGAAAAATTCTTTTACATTTTTTTACTAGGGATATTCAGGTATCTATTAGCGATAAAAATGTTAATTTTTTTCACACTTCCTACAGAGTATTTTTTCCACTCCTTGAACCACTGTGCGCCGGCGCCGGCCGGCCCGTTTGTTTTTGTTTTCTATTTATTTCTTTAGTTGGAATTTAAGACGAAATTTCAGTGACAATAATAACCAATTTTGTAATAAAGCAACGCCTCTTAAGGAAATCCGAAAATAATTAAAGATCTCATAATAAAATCTCTCTTTGGTCAAGGAAAGTGAAAACATTTTAAATAGGTTTAAAGGAATTACAAGTACCGAAACGAATTAATGATAATAGGAAGGATCCGTTACGAGGAAAGTTTCGAGTTATGGCCAATTTACAATTTTTTTTTACACCGATAGATTCTTCGCTTGCCAAAGTGCCGTAAAAAAATATCTTTTTTACATTCGAATACCCAAGCAAAACAACGTTTTTACATCTCTTGTAAAAGGGAAGTATTGTAATCGTGATAAAATCACCCTCCGAGATGTTTTCAAATCTTTACGTTTCAGGGTCCCTAGATACTCGAAAAACATATTTTCTCAAGTTCGTCGGTCTGCCTGTCTGTTCGCGGCATAGCCAAAAAACTACTTACCCAATTGACTTCAAATTTTGGTCAAAAATCAAGGATCTTAAGGGGATAAAATGTTTACATTTTAGTAAAAATCCAATATAGCGGAACAAAATGGACGATTAGTGAAAAGTTAAAAAAATTATTTTTAAAAAACTACTTTTCCCATTTATTTCGAATCTTACACAAAAATCAAGTATTGTGTAATAATCAACCGGTAAAATTTTGATGATGGCAAAACAAAATGGCGTCTTAATAAAATATTTAAAAATTTAGCCTGAAAAAAAACTACTTACGGATTGATTTCAAATTGTAAGCAATAATTAGATGTTGTATATAGATTAACTCGCAAAACTGTGGGCCAAATGCAAGATGGCGGAACAAAATGGTGGCCAAATAAAAGGTTTGTGATCATGAAAAAATCACCCTCCCAGGTTTTACGTATATTCACGTTTAAGCATCCCTAAATGCCAAAAAAAATATGTTTTCTTAATTCCGTTGGTATGTCTGTCAGTCAGTTCGCGGCATAGCTTGAAAGGTACTTATCCGATTCACATCAAATTTTGGCTAAAAATTAAAGGTCATATGGGAATTACCTTATTTTTGAAGAAATCCAATTTGGGGAATAAGACGCTGACCAAGTTAAACGTTAATACATTATTACTAAAAACCTAATTATCCAATTTGTCTCAAATTTTGAACGAACTGCTAACATTTTGGTGTGAATCCAAGATAGCAAAACCAAAATAGCGGCCTGAGAAAATATTTAAAAAATCAGACAGTAAGAAGTACTTATTAAATTAATTTCAAATTTTGTGAAAACATTAAGTGTAATATAGAGACAAACTGGTAAATTCAAGAAGGTGTAACAAAATGGCGGCCAAACAAAATATTTAAAAAACTTTGACTTTAAATTTTGCTAATTAAATGTAATATAAGGATAAATTGTACGAATTCAACATGAGGAACAAAATAGCGGTCTTAAAAATCAGTGCAACAACTATCTATTCAATTTATTTTAAATTGTGCCCAAAAATCAAATGTGGCATAGGTAGAAACTAGAAAAATATTATTACGAATCCAATATAGTGGTATAAAATGGCGCCAAATAAAAATATTTGAAAAGACGGTTTAGAACAATATAAACGAAACTAATTGGGTCGCGCATCACTATTTCTAATAAAAGGAAATATTCATAAGGAGGGAAGTTTCGGGTAAAGAAAACTTACCGATTTTTTTATATATTTTTATTAATTTATAAATTTTGTATTTGATAAAATTTGAGATTTGTTTTTTAAATTTCATATTATTAAATTACTTTAGAAGGGAAGTAAACAATAAAAAAGGAATATCGGAAAAAAAATAGATGCTCTCGCAATGCCTTTGAAAACAGAGTAATGCGAATATGATTTCGTTTGCGCTAGCGTTGTTCCTTCAGAACATTAAGTTAATTCCAGCATAGTTTGAAAATATATTAAGAGCGTCCCTAAAATTAATATTCTTCATTCGTTTTCGAAAGAGCCAATATATCAAAATTTACTTTCATTGTGGGGTATGCTATCAAGTACTCTCCATGTGAGATAACGGCTGTTCCGACTTTGTATGACAAAATACTCCACATTATCGCAAGAACGCGCACACTGGTTCAAATGGTCATTTTAGAGAGACAAAATAAGACACGAAAATGTAAACGTATACAAATTTTACGTTTTGAACGTAATTCTTACAAACACAAAAGTACGTCGTCCGGCATCTCTCAGTTCAAAACGAAAGGTGTTTCAAGCCTTGGAAACTATTCATATGTTACTGACGGATGCCAAGGTTTTACTCCGAACTACAAGAAACCATATGACTGGGTCAAGATTCTGCATCATTAGAAATTAAGCGTTAACTACTATAGCCACATAAATATCTCGCCCACATACAAACTAGACAAATATCTTTCAAATTTTCTTAATTCATTTACTGGAAAAATAGATTCTTTTATAAAAAAACTCACATTTCGTGGAAAATTTTAATATAATCCAGTTGAATCCCGAAAATATTTTGGTCAATTTCGATGTAGAATCACTATACAGAAATGTTCCTGTTAACGACTCAATTTCCATTATATCAGACATATTGGGCCATAATAGTCTTGACAATAACTTAATAGGTCTAGTGGAAGCTTGTCTTACTACTACTTATTTAATTTTTCAATGAACTTTTTAATGAATAAACTTCAGAGGCAGCTATGGGATCTTCTTTATTAGATGCAGTAGCGGATATCTTTGTGGAGGTCTTTGAGGATATTGCTTTAACATCCGTTCCACTAAAACCAAAACACTGGTTCAGATATGTAAATGATACTATTGATGTTTGGTCTCTGGACAAGATAATATCTTCATATTTCTGGACCACCTTAATCAACAACATCATAATATAAAATTCACAATGGATATTGAATCTAATGGAACGATTCCATTTCTATATTTATTTGTTAAAAGGGAAAAAAATGGTACATTAGGACATTCTGTGTCCAGAAAACCGACGCATACAATAAATACTTAAATGCAAATTCTCACCACCATTCAGCATAAAAGAAATCAGTTATTAACTCACTAGTATTTAGAGCCATTTAGATTTATGATCAAGATTCTCTAACATCGGAAACATCGAAACTGGCCGAAGCTCTGAGAGGGAATGGCTATTGCACTGAAGATACTACGCGTTCAATTAACAGATATAGTAGTCCAACTCCGCGAATACTTCGGCGGTACAACATACGTACAATCTTCATAAGAAGATTGGACAGTGCTTGCGATCCCCGAAAAATGTTATACCTTTTCAAACAGAAGGAGTATATAAAATGTCTTACCCCTGTAGAGAAGTGTATGTGGGAGAAACAGACTACTATACGAAATCGAAACGTCCGATAATAATTCCAATTTGACATGCTCTAATCCCAAGAACCATGATTTCTTAAATAACTAAAGCCGTGAAACGCCTCCATTCTATGTTCACAAAAATATCCTCACTACTAACTGTACTGGGATCGAACTGTGCTGCCCATAACAGATCCGACATTATACTTGATCACCAACTTTCCAGAAAAAGCAATACTAGTTATTCGACGGCGCCATACCAAATAATAATAACTTGTGGAGGAAGTATATAATGAAAAGATCGTAAAGCACAGAGATTTAGAAGAGCATATACGGAAACTGTTGAGGGTGAAAATCATAAGAACTAAATAATCATTATATCGACAAATAGTGTCAATGCGAAGAGTCTCCTGGAGAACATCAGATCATTAGATCCGAACGAGAACATATATAAACACATGCAAAAAGCGGTACTATTTGCCACGGTTCGTACGTACAATCAGGAGATTTGTGGGAAATACAGAACAAGAAAAAAAATGAAGTTCTATATATTAAAGAATTGCAGCCCACTCAATTTAAGTCAAAGATGCACAAATCAGAAACATACATTAAGCGCGCACTGATATGTCTTAGCACAGAGAATTCCACCGAAATATTATTTATCTTGGGTTATCAAAAAGTTGACATTTGCGTTTCTCCAGTGTACCGTCCCTAAGTCAGAAACCGAAGGATATTTACTGGCCCAACAGGACGGAGCCGGTAACACGTTTTGATAAAGAAACAAATATTTGTTATTGAGTTCTCAGGACCGAACGCTGCAATAAACAAGGATAATAAAACAGAAAAATACTAATAGTTAGTTTTCGAACAGGCTGTTTCCTGGAGATTCATGGTTTTTCTAACTATCAGTGTTTTGGATGGAATCAAAGACTCACTGAACTTTCGAAAAATATCACCGTGTCGAGATTTTGCTGAGCCATTTGCACCAAGGATGCAAAATACTGTGATTTTGGGTTCTTCTGAGGCAATTGAGTTTGCCTGACAATCACTGACTGGACGGACGTCTGGAATGCCTATTTACTAGGCATAACGAATTATGAAAAATGTTTTCTTATAATAATAATAATATTAATATGTAAATCCTAACACTGGAACCTGTGGTGGAAAATAGATCAAAATGCAAGAGTTCTAACCACACTACACCACAACTTGTTACATTCTGGGCGCGCGTTTCGCTGACCAAGAGAAGAAACACAATAGGCAAGTTCACTATAATCTATATAGAGTACGTATATATCGCGTAAATTGCATCCACTTGAACTGATCTGCTTAAAGGGGTTTGAATGAAACCCGTATTTATCGCGTAATACTAGATGGGATGCATAAATCCAATAATTTAATTCATTATTGTACAACATTTTTAGAAAAATTGGTCTTCTAACCAAAGCTTTAAAACTATGGCCATCTTAATTTAATTATAGACAGCAATTAAAACCACACAAAAAAAATAAAAACCGAACAGAAACAAACTCCGACTCCAATAAGAAGACAAATCTGCTTTAAAACTTTCAAAATATAATCCAGTCCGATACCAATCCCCGTTTTTATCGTGAAAAAAATATTCCGATGCACTTCAGTTCAATTAAATCCCAAAAAGTACAGGACTGAATTGAAACGTTCAAATGAATCGAAATATCAGTTAATCGCCGTGTATATCGCAATTTTCAAGTGGACGGACTACATCGGATCGGTTCAAGTGGATGCAATTTACGCGATATATACGTACTCATGGACCGTAAATAAGGGTTGGAGGTTTCCAAAAATAGACCAAATATCATGCATTTTTTATTTTGCTACGTTCGGCAGATGTTTCCTGCCATCATCAGGCTAAAATAACACAATTTTTATTTTGACGAACAAATTAAGAAATGTAAGTCATGTAAAAAGAAAAAAATTACCAGTGTTTACATTTGTTCTTTTACATTTATTTTTTACATTTCTTAATTTGGTCGTCTAAACAAAAATTGTGTAATTTTAACCCGAGGATGGTAGGAAACATCTACCGAAACATAGTAAAATAAAAAAATATATGATATTTTTGGAAACCTCCAACCATCTAAGGTTAAAAAAAGACCGTGAACTAGACAACGCTTATCGTCGTCCATACTGTCGATAGTTTTAATGATCCGTCCCTTTTGTTCAAATCACCTTGTTTTTTAATTTCTATGGCTTCTCGGATTATTCTGGTCTTATAAGGTTCTATATTGGCAATCTCCCTACACCCATCGAAATTTATTTTGTGGCCGGTTTCCTGATGATGTAGGAATAGACTTGAGGTTGTTTCTGAGGCTAAGTTTATGCTCTTTCACTCTTGCTGATATTCGCCTGTTAGTTTGCCCAACGTACATCTTTTCACAATCCTGGGAGTCCGTAGTTCTCCAGTTTGATTTTAACCTTTGGGTTTCCAAGTAGTTTACATACATTGTATTTTTCCATCCCTGAATGACTAATATGTATGTATGTATGTAAGTACGTATATATATATATATATATATATATATATATATATATATATATATATATATATATAAAACTGAAATCAAATATAAAATAGCATTTTCTTAGCGATAACTTGTACCATACGGGACGTAAAGTAATTATGTGACTATACACTTCAAAGTAGCGTAATTTTTTTAAACGTAAGATATATTATTTTTAGTTTTGCAAATCTCATAATAACCTATAAAGTCATGAGTGAGAAACCAGGTATTTTTGCATAAATTCCATAAAAACGTTCAGTAAAATTAGTATTTTTACATAGTTTTTATAGTACATTTAAGTGGGAATCAAATTTTTATACTCAATAAATACCGTAATTATACACAAGGAAGAAGATTATGTACAAATTACAATGGAATTTTCCTTGAATTAAGGTTGTGGTATTTATATAGTAAATTTAAAAATACCAAAAAATATATGTGAATCTGGCCACAGGTAATATGTAAAATTACATTTATGCTAGAAAAAAACTATGGAAAACGGAAAAATCCCTTGAGTTTTGTTGTTTTAACTTCCCTTGTAAAAGGTAAGTATTGTAAAATCACTCTCCGAGATTATCTTTACGTTTCTGGGTCCCTAGATACCGAAAAACATCTTTTCTCAATTCCGTCGGTCTGTCTGTCTGTCGGGCTGTCAATGGCAATCAAGTATTACGTAGTAATTAACTAGTAAAATCTTGTAACAAATCCAACATGGAGGCATAACATTTAAAAATTCAGACTGAAAAACCTACTTAATTAACTTAATACTATATATATATATATATATATATATATATATATATATATATATATATATATATATATATATAAATGTGTTGATTCTTAGTCCTTTACGTCCTTTCCTTGTCTATATAAAATCACAAAAAAGCAAAACTGTTCTTTTCAGAACAAACGTGAATTCACTGACAGGGGCCAGCCACACATTTATAAATTCGTCCAGAACAACCCAAAATTTAAGGTATATGTATATATATATATATATATATATATATATATATATATATATATATATATTTATATATAATATAATTCGTTTTTTTTTCTTTAACCATGTATAAATATTTTGTTAATTATTTTCTTGGTTAACTGAAAAATAAAACTAAAATTTACTTTTCGACTTTTCGCTCATTATATTGAGCTTTCTCAAGATGAAAATTTATTTTCTAATAAAAACATATATAGTCAATATGTAAAATTTAAAATGGTTAAAAAACATTACTCAAAAAGACATTACATTTAATACAAATAATAATCATGTCTCGTATTTATATACAAACTAGCAGAATTCCGAAATCACTGTTATCTCAAAACATTCGTATCATCGACATGTTTGCCAGGTGGGTACCATGTATAGTATTAATTTTGTTTTAAATGTATTTTTCTTTTTATGGTCATTATTTGTTTTAATGTAATGTCTTGCTGAGTAATGTTTTTTAATCATTTAAAATTTTACATATTAACTATAAGTATATGCTTTTATTTTAGAAAATAAATTTCCATCTTGAGAAAGATCAATATATGAGCAAAACGTGGATGTAAACTATAGTTTTATTTTTCAATCAGCCTATACCCAAGAAAATTATTAACAAAAAAAATATATATTTATATTTATATATATATATATATATATATATATATATATATATATATATATATATATATATATATATATATATATATATATAATATATATATATATATATATATATATATATATATATATATATATATATATATATATATATATATATATATATATATATATATATATATATATATATATATATATATATATATATATATATATATATATATATATATATATATTTCAAATTAAAATCATCAGTTTCAACGTTTGAACAGTTTGGATAACGTATTTAGTGTTGATATGTATTAAAATATCCCGCAGAAAAAGAAATACCCATTTTCTTTTTGTCCCGGCAGAATCGCCTCTTGAACCAGTGTGTGTGTGCCGGCAGTAACATCAGTGTCCGATTCCCTTTGCTAAGAGCCTCGATCTGGTTTAAACCAAGCTGCGTCGTCGATACCTTTTAAGGAGCGCCGGGACTTGCGTCGAGTTACCGCACGACCTCACTTTCTTACAACGTTGCCGAATCGAGCTTATTTGGACCCAATTTTCTCAAGTTGCAGCCACAATATATTCCAATAACAGTCCGAATAGCCTTCCGAATAAATTGTAAGATTTAAATCACTTGTAACATCATTTTTACTCGTCGCGGTTTGCCTAGTCTAAAAATAAAAATCTGGCAGCAAAATTTGTATTTTGAAACGGTTTCGTCTTAACCATTAAGTGCAGACGAACAGGGTGATTTTGTGATGTTTAATGGTACTTTAATTGAGGTCTACTTATTTACTAATAAATCATCTCTCTATTACATAAGGTAGTTCAAAAATTAATATGAAGTATTAATAAATATACTAAGCCTTAAATCATAATAATAATAATGATAATAATAATAATAATAGTAATAAGTACTAAAATACATATTTTTATAAATTAAGATAAAATTATAAATGCAGAAAAACTCAACATCAAAAGAACTAAATAAATAAAATTTGTTGGGAGTACTATCGTTATGACCCTACAAAATAAAGTATATCAAACGCCTTACAACTAAAGAGACGTGAGTCTTTCGGAATTCTCAACGCGTATATTTTGAAGTAAAAATAATAATCAAAAGTTAGACCAAAAAAGCGTTAATAAAACTTCCCGACTGACATTAGAGCGCAACAGTTTGGCTATAAAAATTTCAATATGAAGCGTGATGTTTTCGCCGAAGTGGTAAGTGAAAATCGCCCAATAGGTGAAATACGAAACTGAAAATTAACCTGCGATGACGTCGACACCGTGTTCTTATCATAGTACTTTTACTTCCCTCGAAAGACCGAAGTATTGTAAATGTGAAAAACGTGTATTGAACGTGTCGGTTTGCCTGTCTGTCCTCTCTGTACGTGACACACCTCAGAAACTACTTATCCGTTGACTTCAAATTTTGGTCATAAAGGTATGAAATATTTACAGTTTGGTAAAAATCCAATACGAGGGAACAGCCTGGTGGTGCCACAAAATATAAAAAAATCATTATTAAGAAATTACTTATCGGATGCACTTTAAAATGTGCCCACTAATAAAGTGTGATATAGGGATAAACTGTGTAAAGTCATAATGACCGAACAAAATGGCGGCCTAATAAAATGTTTAAATATTCGTTTTTGATTTCTTGGAATAAAACCTCCTTTTTATGGAGGAAAATATAAAAGGACATAATTTATTTTAATACACGACGTAAATAAATTTCTGAAAATAAATAATAATAATAAGAATAATAATTAAAAAACTAAAAAAAAACAATAAAATGGATAACATTTTATAAGATTCGTATAAAGTTGCTGTATATCTCTTATAAATGTTCAAAAGTATATTGCACATAGCCCTAATTTGCCTCTTTTGTAATAACTCAACTGCATTTTAACAAGACAGTTTCACAGAAATTAAAATGAGACAATATGAATGTATTACAAATACATAATGTGGAAGCCTCTGTGAGGTCTTTTCCTATTCTATCGAATAAATTAGTTTTTTTATACTTTAATATAAATAGCACGCTTTGAGAAAGACAAGCGCTCGTCAATGAACACTCATACATATTTAAATCTCATTAACTTGTTCATTTTTTTTGTGTTGTATTTAACTTACTCTTGTTCAACATACGTTTAGTTTTACTTATATTTACATAAAGATCATTTTTAGATAACCATTCGGAAATTAAATAAAGTCCTAAATTCAAAGTGTTTATAATTTCGTATATGTTCTTTCCCACAACATATATTATTATTTTATCTACGAATAATTGAATATTACAATTCTCAATATGTAAGACATATCATTTATATAAAAGAAACAGTTCATTTTTTGTGGTGTTCAATAAAACATTTGCATGGTCATACGTATCTGCCCTATTTAACTTACTCTTGATCAACATACGTATAGTTTTACTTTTATTGACATAAAGATCATTTTTAGATAACCATTTGAAAATTAAATAAAGTTCTAAACTCAAAGTGCTTATAATTTCGTGTACATTTTTTCCCCCAACATATATTATCATATCATCTACGAATAATTGAATATTACAATTCTCAATATGTAAGACACATCATTTATATAAAAGAAACAAATTTGGCCCCAATACTGTGCGTTGAGTTACCCCAAAAGTGGTTGTTTTTTGCTGAATTTCACTCAATAATGTTAGAACCAAACCCATATTTCTGAAGTTTCGAAGTATATGTCTGTTAATTTCGTCAAACGCCCGTTTAAAAACCAGGTAAACAACACCAATTATTAATATAATAAATAAATAAATATATAAATGAAATAGTGTTTTTATTCGTCGAATTCTCCACCGAATACCATTGGTACATAAGAATTAATGAATAAATTTAAAAAAAAACAGTGTGCCTATAACCCGTATTTGTTTATTTTCATCATTGTTTCAAAAAAAATGACTTTGAAGCAACAAGAAAATAAAATCGTGCAGTTTTGAGACAACAAGATTTTTTTCAGAATTTTGAGTAATTTTCATGCATTTATGGTATTGTAACAAAAAACAAAAAAAAATCACGTCGCGAAAACGAATCTTTGTTAATAAAGGCGGGATGTATAATAAAACATTCTATTCATAGCTAATTGTTTATAAAATTGTTTGGGAAATCTTAATATAATTTCAAGCTTTAGTAAAACGCTCAAGCTCCCTAGTAAAAAGGGAAATATTGAAATCGTGAAAAAATCACCCTCTGAGGATTTCTCGGAGCTTCACGTTTCAAGGCCAGATGTCGAAAAACATGTTTTCTGGATTCCATCGGTCGGTCTGTGCGTCAGTTCGCGGCATAACTTAAAAACTACTTACCCGATTGACTTCAAATTTTGGTCAAAAATTAACGATCACATGGGGATAACCTGGTAACATTCAATATGGTGAAACAAAATAGCGGCCTAGTGAAATGTTAAAAAAATGATTACTAAAAAACCATTTATCCAATTTACCTCTAATTTTGCACAAATATTTTAATATTCAGCCTGAAAAAACTACTTAATAGATTCATTTCAAATTTTGTACAAGAATTAATTGTCGTATAGACATGAACTGGTAAAAATGTGGTACGAATTCTAGATGTCGTTTCGGAACAAAATGGCGACCAAATAAAATTTTTTTCGTGAAAAAATCACCCTCCCAGCTTTTACATATCGTTTTAGCTCCCTAGATGCCAAAAATATGTTCTCTCAATTCCGTCGGTCTGTTTGTAGGTCAAAGGGCGGCGTAGCAAAAAAAATATTTACCTGATTGACTTCAAATTTTGGTCAAACATTAGAGGTCATATCGGGATGATTTGGTAATATTCTGGTAAAGATCCAATATGGCGAAACAAAATGGCGGCCTAGTGAAATGTTAAACAATTATTACTAAAAAATGATTATTCAATTTACCTCAAATTAAACATAAAAATCAAGTGTTACTGAACTGGTAAAATGTTTGTACGAATCCAAGATAGGGAAATATATGTTTAAAAAATCAGCCTGAAAAAGTACTTATTAGATTAATTTCAAATGTTGTACAAGCATTAAGTGTGACAAATAGATAAACCCGGTTGCACAAAACTTAATTGCTGTTTAGAATATTTAACCGAGCTTTCGGATTTGACAAGCTGCTTACAGAAATCTAGGAATCCGCTGTCAAATTTGACATTCCGTTAAACTTTAATTGAGCTTTCTGCAACCGGCCATAAATGGTAAAATTGTGGTACGAGTTCATGATGGCGAAAAAAAAATGGCGGCCAAATAAAATGTTTAAAAAATCAGGGTAAAAAAAAAATCTTCTTATTGAATTGACTTCAAATTTTGCAGAAAAATTAAATGCGATATAAGGATAAGATGGTGCGAATTCACCATGATTTGTTTCCTTTACTCTAAAAAAGGAAGGTCCCAGTACCGATTAAGGCTGATACTGATTTTTTTATCCTTTTCCAGACTATTTTTTTTTGGGCAAAAATTGAAGTTAATTGGGTAAGTAGTTGATATGATACTGATCTTATAATCATTTTATTAGGCCGCTATTTTGTCAAATACGCCCCAAAATTTTACCAAAAATTCACAGTGAATTCGATAAATAGTTTTTTGATACTAATTTTTTAAACAATTTATTAGGGTGCCATTTTGTTTCGCCGAATTTGATTCGCACCAAAATTTTACATGTTAATTTCTGACTCACGCTTCATTTTTCTGCAAAATTTGCTGCGATTTTCTGATATCGATTTTTTAATACTTTATTAGGCCGTCATATTCTTCCACCAGATTGGATTTTTACGCAAATTTTACCAGTTTATCCCCATATGACCCTTGATTCTTTTGCCAAATTTTAAGACAATCATATAAGTAATTTTTTATTATGCCGCGAACAGACCGACAGTAAAAACCTATGCATTATCTGAAGTGGAGTTTATGAATAAGTCAGGGTGATGGAAAAGGCAACGTTTTCACGTATAAATGAGATCGGTGGAGAAAGAATATTCTGCAATAGGTGCAAAAATAGATTAAACAAATATGGGCTTATGGGCTATCATCCAGTTTGTGAAGAGTGCCTTAAAATTTGTAAATTTGTTCAACTGCCTTAGCTGAATATATAACATCCTGAAAATCAACAATGGTCTTCAAAAAAGTGCGCGTATACCAATCAAAATAAACTAAGAATGACGGAATTATGCAAATAAACATTATAACATTAGTGTGAGTTGACCCGCGATAATGCTCAGTGTTGACATAGTGTAGTATGAAATTATAAAATTGTTACCTTGAAAATCTGATTTGTAAACAAACATCGTATTTGAATTATATTTAATGGTGTGGTTAAATGCGCTTGCTGCTTCTGATGAGAAGGTTATAATCTGGTGGAAGGCAATGGCAATAGCAAGCAGACACTTTTATTCTTATGTAATAAATTTCACAATGTTTTCTTAACAAATTATAATGGGTGGTATTTAAAATATTAACACAAATTAATACTCAATTTTTAAAGATAAATGCGGCCAAAGTTTTATGACTTCTATAATTACATAACCGTAAAAAATTAATATGCAATATACATAAAATTTATCATACAGATCAGAGAGTATTCAAGTTATTTATGTATATTTATATATCCCCATGGGCGTATTTCAATGATGACAAGGTGGCAACCCCCCTGAATTTTGGACCTTGTACACTAATCGCATGGAATTAATACATCTTAAATGATCAAGTCTATTGAAGCTCAAATGATGGTATTGGGAGAGCTTCCTTTAGTTACTCAAATCACTATTTGTCCCTTTTTCCACTTGAGCATCTTAATACATTCGTATTTTTTTAGAATAAATAAAAGAAAACCCATATCCATCTCATAAACCGAAATATTCCTATAAATATAGACCCACAAACGCCTCACCTCCAAAATATGGCTGTGTAGTACGAACTGAAATCGCCCAACAAATCAGCTTTTAGAAAGCCATGGACGCAGTCAAGAAGAGGATGACTCAGACTCGAATCACGATTCATGACAGATTCCATGGATCACATCCCCAAAACCCGGACACCCTACAGTTCTATCGGCCCAAGAAGAAGGCTTAATCAGCAAAACATTAGACACTTTTAGTGATCGGGGGTTTCCTATGGCAATCAAGGATATATCTGAGATTGTATGTTCGTTCGTTACCATATGCCCAATCCTGTTGAGTGAGAGACTTTGCTACAAGAAACAATTTAACAATGCGATAAGCTACAAATATCAAATAGCCTCTGTTGGAGCTTCACAAATAAAAGAGTTCTTTGGAAATATCGAGCCTTATTTAATAGACACTTCGCCCTGTAATGTGAATAATTATGATGAACTCAACATTACAGACGACCCAGATTCCAAAAAAGTATTAGTGCCAAGAGGGCGTAAGAGAGTTGAACGAATATAGGAACATTCATGAATATCTATAGGCATAATGGTATGCGCAAATGCTAAAGGAGATTTTTCCCACCAATGATGGTATACAAGATTCAAAAAGGGTACAAAAAAGTACCTAAAGTCATAGAAGCCGCCCTAGAATAATATTTACATGACACCACTTAATAAACATTAATTCGTTTGTTAAAATGCCAAACTTTGCATTATCTGGAAAATTACAAACAAAAATGTGAAACGAAGGATATAATTTATTTATTATTAGAAATTCCAATTAATTAAAACATTACGACCGCGACGGGGCGAAATGAAAAATTTCGTATTGAAAAAAGGAAGAAAAATCATAAAAAAATTGGCAAATTTCCATTACGCGGAACCTCCCTCGTTATGAATATTTTTTTTATTAGGAATAGTGAAGTGTGACCCAATATATATCACACTTAATGCTTGCACAAAATTTGAAATGAAATAGTTTTACAAGCTAATTTTTGGATTCATATCAAAACACCTGATTTTTGTGCAAAATTTCAGGTATATTGAATAATTAGTTTTTTAGTAATAATTATTTTTTAAGATTTCACTAGGCCGCCATCTTGTTCCGGCATATTGGATTTTATTATTATCTATTATATTATTATATGGAATATTACCAGGTCATTCCCATATGGCCTTTAATTTTTACTACTACAATTTGAAGTCAGTCTGAAAAGTGGTTTTTAAAAATATTTATAATCACCAGCAAAAGTTATGGTACGGGCGGGGATCGAACCCGCAACTCTGGATCACTAGTCTATTGCTCTAACCAATTGGCGCGGGGTTCCTGACTGGACGTCAAATCTGACATCGCTATTAGGTACCGTCCATATTAGTACATTTATAATTATACGTAATGCCCGTATAAGCCAAATTTTAAATAGAAGTATTTTATCAGTTCGTTTTTTAAACTGTGAAATATATTTTTAGAAATATTTATAATCAACAGCAAAAGTTACGGTACGAGCTGGGATCGAACCATAAGTTTGACGTCCAGTCAGGAGCACCGCACCATAAGGTTAGAATATTTGGCAGGATCAACAATGGTTATGATACTGGTGGGTTTGAATATGTACAAGTTCTAACGAATTGCTTATCAGTTATTGGTTAGAGCAATGGACTAGTGATCCAGAGGTGCGGGTTCGATCCCAGCTCGTACCATAACTTTTGCTTTTGATTATAAATATTTCTAAAAATATATTTCACAGTTTAAAAAACAAACTGATAAAATACTTCTATTCAAGTAGTTTTTAAGCTTTTGACAGAGAAAGCGACAGACGGACCAACAGAATTGATAAAAAAATGAAGATATGTAAAACATGGGAGGGTGTTTTTTTTTCAAGATTTAGTACCACAGTTTTTCTAGCTCAACTCTATACCACAATTAATTATGGGACACCATCTGAAATCAGTTCATTAAGTAGTTTTTCAGGATAAATTTTTAAATATTTACTTAGGCCGCCATTTTGTTCCGTCATCTTGGATTCGTTCCAAAACTTTACCAGTTGATATCTACATAATACATGACTTGATAAATTGATAATTTGAGATAAATTGGATAAGTAGTTTTTAGTAATTTTTTTAACATGTCACCAGGCCGCCATTTTGTTCTGCCATATTGGATTTTTACCAAAATGTTATCAGATCATCCCTATAGGAGTCAATCGGCTAAGTAGTTTTATAGCTATACCGCGAATAGACAGATAGACCAACGGAATTGAAAAAACATGTTTTTCAGCATCTAAGAACCCTGAAACGTAAAGATCTGAAAAAGTCTCGGAGGGTGATTTTTTCACGATTACAATACTTCCCTTTTACAAGGGAATTAAAAATAGCAACATGATACTTAATATCGGGCACAACATTTTTGTGCTAATTATCATTATCACTATAATAATAATAATAATAATAATAATAAAGGTCTTTATTTGTAAATAATTTTCACACTTAACAACAATGACAATAAAAAAACATTCAGAGCCTTCAAGTCTAGAGAAACTAGACACTGAAGGTCTGTTCTTCCACCTAACCCTAAAAAGTCCAGTAGATAACGCTAAAGTTAAGAAAGAAAGTATTATTCTAAAATATTACATACAAACACACTTAGTAATATTAATAAGTTCTAACTGAACTATTTACAAATCTCATTACACGACGCCAAAGGTTAGATAAAAAGCAAGTATTTACTACGCGAGATATAATTTGGTATACACCTTATTTCTAAATGTTATTTTGGAACTACTGGTAATTATTTGATCGTACAGTTGATTCATTACATTTACAATCTGGTAAGAAAATGATCTTTTGAAAAATTCTGTAGAGTGAGGGGGAGGGGTTAGAGTACCTTTAAAGCGAGTATTAATATTGTGAATATCTGTACGGTAACGTAATTTATTATAGAGGTATGGGGGATTTTTAGACTTAATTATTGAAAAAAAGAAAATAGAAGCATGTAGTGTTCTCCTGTTATGCATATTTAACCATTTAGTTATATTAAGAGTATGCTGCATAGGGTTCCTCCTTCCTTCGTATCCCACGAATCAATCTTAAACATGCATTTTGTATCTTTTGAATTCGCAAGCAATCGTATTTTCTTAGACCGGACCATAAACCACATCACAGTAGTTCATCTGGGATAACACCAGCGATTCACACAACAAAATTTTTGTTTCCTTCATAAGCACATGCCTTTGTTGAAAAATCGATTTTAAGTTTAAAAACGCTTTTTGTATGCTTTTGGTTACGTGCTGCGAAAATCTTAAGTCCTGATCCAAGATCATTCCTAAATTTTTATCTTTTTTGCTTGTAAGCTCTCGGAGGGAGAAAACGAAATGTATATTTGTGTGTCATCGGCATAATAATGTTGTTGACACGACATGAATACACTAGGGAAATTTGAGGTGTATATGGAAAAGAGCAGTGGCCCCAAATATACCATCATAGTAAACTGTTTGGGACCTGTTTTCAAGAAAGTTTGAGATAAGAGCGCATGCGTCTTCTCCTACACCATAAAAGCTTAAAATAGACAACAGAACCTTATGATTTAAAGTATCGAAAGCTCTGCTGTAGTCTAACATTATCAATATTGAAAGGTTATTTTTATCAGTAGCAGAAATGATATCACCTGTGATCGCTGACAAAGCGGAACAACAGCTATGTCTGAAACCGGACTGCGTTACTGGGAGACCTGACTGAGATTTTACATGATATTGAAGTTGAATTTCCATTGCTATTTCTAAGATTTTTGAGAACGCAGGAAGAATACTTATAGGACGTAAATTGTTAAAATTTGTAGGAGTCCAAACTTTTGGTATTGGCATAACACGGGTTTTTTCCATTCGGCGGGGAATACGGAGTTCTTCAAACAAAAATTTATAACGTGTGTTATGTAAGGCAGTATAAATGGAAGGCACACATTTATAGTTAAGATGTTAATTCCGTCCAACCCTGTAGCTTTTGGTTTAATATTCGTTATTATTTTAAGAATTTCGATTTAGGAAACCTGTAAAAAATTAAACTTTGGTAATACTCCATTTTTTCTATTATTACAATAGAATAAAATTAATTCATTGGCGCGTGTGGTTTTATTAATACATTCATTAAAATATTGATTAATTTTCTCTACGTCATTAAGTGCGTTCGGCAAACTCGCAAAAACTGCGACGATCTGTCTTTATATGAACCATTTCAATCATTTAAATAAAATAGTGAGACTATAGTACAGAAAGAATCTGTATTAAACTTTAAGTAAAAAAGTCTTTTTAAGTAAGCGGAAAATGTAGTGGCGCAGTTTAATCAGTTATTGGTTATCCTTGAACAATGGCACTGCAGCCTGAAACTGCAAGTGACGTCAGAGTGTTCGCGTGCGAGAAATTATAACAATAAAACATTATGCTGCCGAAAGGAAGGAAAGGAAGGAAATCCAGAATTGCGAATTAGCATTTTGCCAGCAACTTAAAGGCGTTCAACGTTACGGTTTCTGTCTTAATAGGCGTACTCGTAGAAACGATTTTTAACCTGCGTCCGTAAATAGAACCAAAGTGTACGCAGTTTATCAGGGCAAAGAGTATTATTAAGGGTATATAAATTTTAAACCCCTTTATACATCGTATCTCCATAAGAATATTCTCTCTGTAATTAAAAGCATATATCATGTATTGTTTTATTTGTGGATACGCAAGCGGCACACTTCCTTAGACACAATACATGCATTTAAAGGCACGCATCAAGAGGAAATTAGCACGTACCTCTTATAAGCATTAAATCAATTTAGTTGTAATTCGTGGGCTGTCTATTTGTTTCTATCTAAACTGTTGGACACGCGAAGAGTCACATGCCATTCTTATTTTCCTCGTAAGGGGGAAGTATTTTAGGGTCCCTATATGCCAAAAAAAAATGTTTTCTCAAATCCATGGGTCTGTGTGTCTGTTCACGGCATAGATAAAAACTACTGACCTGACTGAGTTCAAACTTTGCTCAAAAATTAATGGTCATATGGTGATGACCTGTAACATTTTGGTAAAAATCCAGTATAGCGAAACAAAATGGCGGCCTAGTGAAATTTAAAAAGAAATATTACTAAAAACTACTTATTCAATTTACCTCACATTTTTCACAAAAATAAAGTATTACAAAATGGCGGCTTAAGAAAATATTTAAAAAATCACTCTGCAAAAACTATTTATTATATTTGTTTGAAATTTTGAGCAAGAATTAAGTACGGGAGAGAGATGAACTGGTAAAGTTGTGGCACGAATTCAAGATGGCGACCAAATAAAATATTTGTCATCGTAACAAAATCACCGTTCCAGATTTTTACATATCATCACGTTTTAGGGTCCTAGACGCGAAAAAAAACATGTTTTTTTTTCAATTCCGTCGGTCTGTCTGTCATTCAGTCTGTCTATCTGTCTGCCAGTTCGAGGCATAGTTAAAAAACTACTTACCCGATTGACTTAAAATTTTGGTCAAAAATTAAGTGGTGACTTGGTAACATCTTTATAAAAATCAAATATGGCGGAAAAATGACGGCCTAGTAAATTGTTGAAAAAGATATTACTAAAAAACGAATTATTCAATCAACCTCAAATTTTACAAAATAACTCAAAGTGTAAAAAATCGGTAAATTTCCTTTACCTCCAACTTTCTTCGTTACAAATCTTTCCTTTTATTAGGAATAGTGAAGTCTGGCCCAATTTGGTTTCGAACATAGTTATTTAGTAACACATATGCATAAACGTCTTTTTCATTGGCCGCCATTTTGTTCAGTCATCTTGAATTCATACCACAGTTTACCAGTTCATCTCTAAATCATACCTAATTTTTTTCACAAAATTTGAAACAAATCTAATTCAAAATTCAAAAATTCACATTCAAAATATATTACATTTCGAGAACTACAATGTGTGAATAGAAACAAGTCATAGGTCTATAACATTAAAATCTAAAAAAATAACAACATTGTGCTTCAGCACATGACATATATCAACAACCTACATCACACATATACTTAACTAATTAATGTACAAAGTAGTCAATTTTCAATTGCAAAGCGTAAGTCAAATTTAAGAATGGATGGTTATGGTTATTCATTTAAAATGCGCGTAAATGATACTAGTCGAACACATTATCTAAGGTTCTCCAAATAAACAACAAATTCATTTACGGAATAAAATGGATCAGCTGTTAATGGTTTAATTTAATTCCAGTTTAACTTTTATTTGTACCTTCGATAGTTTTTACGACTACTAGCACACAGAGGAGATGTTTTACACATATCTAAATAGTGCTTTAAAAGCGAGACATTAGACTTATTCTGAGTGTCATAGTTATGGTAAGAACTATTAAGCCGACAAAGATGTTTGTTGTTATGACAATAAGTCAACAATTTTAGTAAATAAATTGAGTGGACAGTAAGAATATTATTTTTGCGAAAAGTTTCCCCACACGACGTTGAGTACGACATACCAAAAATAATCCGAACACCCGTTTCTGTGCCACAATACTATATTGATGTCGGATGACTGACCCCATACAACAATATTGTAAGCAACTGAAAAATAAACAAAGGCATAGTAAACACTTAGAAGGTTACATAATTCTTTAGAGTTTAAAACATAGGAGTTCTTATTGATTTTTGAACATTTCTGGTTAAATCACTATCAACGGAAATATCCAAGAAATTTATTGAGTCACTTAAAGTTTGTGACCATCTAGATCAAAAATGAGACCACATGATGTTTTGCGTACGTTTTTTCTTTACATACAGATAGTTTTCGCCTGATTACTCCTCAATGCAGGCATATCCGGATCCGAGACAACAACGGTGGTATCATCGGCATACAAGAATAATCTACCCTAAGAAATATGTTCGGGCAAATCATTAACGAAAAGAAGAAAAATTATCGGCCCCAAGATACTACCCTGAGGTGTTCCTATATTTTGATCAAGAAGATCAGACTTTGAACCGTCAACTCTCACCGAGAATGTCCTGTTAGTTAAGTTACCCCTTATCCCAAAACTGTTTAATTTTAAAGCCACAAAATCTTAATCAACAGTCTTAAAAGCTTCAGTAAGATCAAAGGAGAAGGAAGTTAGAGTTTCTCTATTATCAATATTATCTGTTAGATATTGAACAAGGTCAGCGCAAGCGCTTTCAGTAGACAGCCATGCTGACGATCTGAAAAAAATGTTATATTTAACCAAAAAAGAATACATTGTGTTATAAACAAGTTTTTCTAAAATTTTAGAGAAGCAGCTCAGTAGAGAAATAGGTCTATAGTTTTCGTTTAGACAGGGGTCTCCTTTCTTAAATATGGGTACGACAATGACAGTTTTAAGGTTTTCGGGAAACACTCCGGACTCAATTGAAACATTAAACAGAATAGTAAGAATACTAGCTATTTCGCCGATACCTTTCTTTATAAATGACATGGGGATATCATCAAATCCCGCAGATTTCTTATTTGGAAATGTATTCACCGTATCAATTATTTCGTTACTAGTAACAGATTCAAAAGACATTGAATTTGGGACATGCTTTTTAGTCAAAGTACAATTATAGAAAAGTTTGCATCAAAATGATCGTTAAGCTTTTCCTCTATCGCCAAGGAGAGATAACTTCCATAGGAAGGATTTTTTGTTAGTTTATTATTATGTGGATCAGAGATTTCTTTTATTTTTTTAATGCTATTTTTGCCTTGAATATTGTTAACAGTATTCCACGACATTTTTATTTCATTCATGGAATTGGCAATTAATTTATCATAATAAAGTTGTTTTTCTAGCTGAATTTATTTGTTTAAATGTTTTTTCAAAGACTGATACTCTTCCCAAATAGCTTTCTCATTTGAAAGGTTTTTTCAACCATTAAGCCTTCTAAGTTCTTCTAATTCATTATATAATCCCTTGTTTTTATCTATAGTAAGTAATAAATAGTTTTTCAGGCTGATTTTTAAATATTTTCAAAAATTAGGGGTCATATCAGAATAACCTGGTAATATTTTGGCGACATGGCGAAACAAAATGAAGGCCTAGTGAAATGTTAAAAAAATATTACTAAAAAACTACTTATCCAATTTATCTGATAGAAAAATGGCGAAACAAAATGAAGGCTTAGTAAGCCAATGTAAGTAGTTTTTTAACTATGCTGCGAACAGAGAGACCGACAGACAAACAGACCGAAGGAATTGAAAAAACATATTTTTTGGCATCTAGGGACCCTAAAATATAAAGAATTGTAAAAACCTGGGAGGGTGTTTTTTTCACGATTACAATACTTACGACGAGAGAAGTAAAAAGGGAGGCGGGGCCATTAAAAAGCAGCACTGCGTAAAAAATAATATTTTCATGTTTCCAATTTTCTTAAGGAGCTGATCTCATTTGGTTTAATCAATCGCTATTGACGTTTGCCTAATTAGAGACACTTTTCTGGAACGTATAAACCTGAACTTTCTACTGCGGAACTCGAATATATCGTAATTTAGCTTTTATTTTTGGAATTACTAGCGTTCAAAATCGGTCACTCGCCGCTGGGACACTTCGTAACACGAACAAGAATTTGAGTTGAAGAATATACTAAGTGACAATAAAATAGTTATATAGGACATGCTTTAGTCACTAATCAGATCAGAACTGATTTTTGGTACCAAGACATAGTTCATGTAGACTCATAATTTTCATGGAAACACAACCGAATTTCGCTTCCTTTTTCAGTGACATATCACAAGTTACCAAATGAATCAAAGAATATCAAACTTACATAAAATGTAGATAATTTTACAAATCAAACATTTTCCAATATGCACTCGATAACAATCACAAAATTAATTGGAATGCTTCTAGTATAAAACCATATACCAAAAAAACCCAAAATTAAAGTTAAATAAAGATAACTCTGTAGCTTCCTCTTCAGTTCATTTTTATAACACCTGATTGAATGTTCTAAATACTAAAGTAGGAAAAAGACACAAATACAATAAATCAAAACGAATATACTATGGATACAATTCATGTTTACCTTATTAAATTGACACGAAACTGATATTATGTCAGAAATTCGCAGTTTTCGAGTAAATTTCTGATTAAAAAAAATAAGCTATTTGCTGCATTTCGTTTTTTGGATTCTTCTAGGTGTTGAAGACGGGGGT
This sequence comes from Kuschelorhynchus macadamiae, assembly GCA_030620095.1. Lineage (NCBI taxonomy): Eukaryota > Metazoa > Arthropoda > Insecta > Coleoptera > Curculionidae > Kuschelorhynchus > Kuschelorhynchus macadamiae. The sequence goes on along the minus strand of JAUTXW010000757.1, from coordinate 97,436 downwards.
ACTTTCCCCCGAAACGTGCAGAAGACAAGGTTTTTTTGCAGTTTCGTTCCTCGAGTACCTTCATTGCGGACCCAACATAAATACTAGAAGGTGAGATTTGTTAAAATACGTTTTTTCTTTCATTTTAAGTGTGGCGAAATAGCCCAAAAATATTTTGTTTTTAAATCATAAATCTGCCACAACGATTTCATTAATAATTTACTAATTACTTATTATTTTCAAAAAGGCTATCAACATGTCTTAACAAATCGAATTTCTGTGAATCAACTTGATAAGATAAAAAACAAAATTAATTTTGTTTCGTTTTCCCCTTAAACTCATTTAATTATTGATTTCATACCAAACGAACTTAGTAAAAATTTTTGTTTACATTGTTAACTTTGCCCTGATTTTTTCCACATTTTAAAAAGAAAGTACAACTTATCAAATACGTCCAGCCCCGTGTGACTAATTACCTAATAAAAATTGTCTAATATAATCGTTTAGTTTTTTGTCTTATAGAGAACTTTAGCCCAGTCACCAGAGACAGTTTTGGAGGCTATCACAGGAATAATATAATTGTGTACTTTCTTTCACTAATAGCAGCTCTCCAGGGATTATTTAAGAATTTATAGTAGACTGTCTGGTTGACAGAAAAAATGACCAAAAAATGGCTTAAAATGGTTTTTGGCCAATATCTTTCAAATCAAAATTCTCGTGTTTTTTTTTACAGTCCTCATAGTTTTTGCAAAAATTAAGTTTGGAAAAAATAGTTTTTTGAGGTTATGTTATGTAGCCACGGATGTCTTCTTCCAAACGCATTTGGAATTATAAATAAAAAAAATTTTACTCGAGTTATTACCAAAATTAGTCTGCGCGCGCTTGCTAATAAACCTCTTGGTCCGAAAACAGAGGAGATTTCCTCAAAGCCTAAATTACATCATGTTTGATATTTTCTGTTAGATAATTAAACACAGTTGCTGATAGTATTTAGTAACATGTACCTTTCTATTTAAAATGTGTGAGAAAATATACCAAAATTAACAATTGAAACAAAAAGTGAGTTTGAGGGAAAACTAGAAAGAATATCAATGTTATTTTTACTTCCCTCATAGAAGGGAAGTACTGTAATCGTGAAAAAATCACCCTCCTAGTTTTTTACCGGTGTTCATGGGGACTCTTTAGATGCTTAAAAACATGTTTATTTACAACCACGTATGTAATGTTGACATTTGTGACATTTTAAAATTTTGAAGGAACATATTTCTGACTTTGGCATTTATCCGGATGAAAATTTACCTGGGTCGAAAGTAATCAGTTTCCACCCAGGTAAATGTCGATATTTATTTAATAACGAACATTTTTAAATTTTATTCGATTATTTCGTTTTGTCCAAACTTTCCGCTGCTTCTCTCAATTGAGGAGTACAAATGATTTCTTCTGAATCGCTCATTCTTCGAAAACACTTTTTTGATGACAATCTATCAAAAATGCAACTAATTTAAGTTTATATGCTTGGCTTGTTTAGTACTATAGTAACCATTATTCAAAATGGAAATTTGACTTTTTATGTGTTGATGGTGGCAAAGCTTGTGGTTATACAAAAATCTTACTTTGTTAATTTCTCACATAGTTATATTTGTCACAAAAAACGCCATTTGCATTTAAAAGGTATAAAAAATATAAACCTTGGTGAAAACGTTTTATCTCTCTCAATAAACCATTCTTTTCTCTCGACAGGACTCCACACTTTCCACCTAAGTATGTAATATACTATTCTAGGTATGTAAATATACTATTTCTCAATTAGTCTGTCTGTACGCGGCATAGCTCAAAAACTAATTATCCGATTGACTTCAAATTCTGGTCAAAAATCAAGGATCATAAAGGGATGAGATGGTTACATTTTGGTAAAAATCCAATCGCGCAGAACAAAACGGCGGCCTAGTGAAATGTTAAAAAATTATTACTTAAATAAGAACTTCTCCAATTTACCTGAAATTTTGCACACAAATCAAGTATTACGTAGATATCAACTGGTAAAATTTTGGAGATAGAGGCTTAAAATTTTTTTAAAACCAGCATGAAACACTACTGCCAGAATTAAGTGTGTAATCGTGAAAAAAACCCTCTCCAAGGATTTACATAGCTTCAAGTTTTAGCATTTCTAGATAGCCAAAAACATATTTTTGTCAATACCTTCAGTTTGGTCTGTCTGTATGTCAATTTGGGGCATAGCTAAGGAACTATTTACCCGATTGACTTCTAAATGGCGGCCTAGTGAAATGTGAAAAAAATTATCACTTAAAATTTAATTATTCAAATTACCTCAAATTTGGCACCAAAAACCAAACGTTACATAGAAATAACCTGATAACATTTTTGTTATGAATACAAAATGGCGGCCTAAAAAACAGTTAAAAAATGAGCTTGAAAAACTATTTATTAGATTAATTTCAAATTTTGTGCAAGTATTAAATGTAATATAGAGATAAACTAGTAAAATTGTGGTAGGTATTTACAATGACGGAACGAAATGGCGACCAAATAAAAGGTTTACAAAATCAGCGTAAAAAGTTTTTCTTATTCAATTGACTTCAAATTTACATGTGTTACTTAATGACTATGTGCGGAACTCACTTCACTATTCCTAAGAAAAGAAAATATTCATAACGAAGGAAGCTCGGGGTTTTTTGTCTTATTAAAATGGTTCATAAAAAATTAATTGGTAGACATAATACCGCCTATGTAATTTTCAAAAAAAAGTATTTGTGGAATGTCAAGTTCTATCATACTGTGTAAAAAACATGCACGATTCCATTAAATTTTTTTGATATAATCCTCCCGTTCCTAAAAACTCAAACCGATTCAACTATTTTTACACAGAAAATATGAGTGACGATGATTTAACTATTAATTTAAACTAAAACACAGATTCCTATCTCAAGAGATTTCCGGAGGACGCTCTGTATAACATTTTCATTCACCTGGTATACTGACCTATTCGGGTTTACTGACCAGCAGATAATTTGTATTATGGAAGATTTTTATTGAAATGTATTCATATTATTACCATCCTGTACTAAACCGTACAAAAGAATTTCGTAACTGCAACACCAATGGTTGATTTGACCGTCATTTGACATTACTTTATATAGATGTTGGATTTTATTTTCATTACTTTATACATATGCTAATGAGTGATAATTTTTGTCCAGTTAGAAAGATAAACCAAGATACAAGCACAAAAAACAACTATTATACAGTGGCATAGCCAGCTTTTAGGGGCAATCAGCCAGCTGGAAGGGGCAATCATAAAGAGGCCAAAGTAAAACTACACTAAAAAATCAGCAAATTTCCTTTACTCTAAACTTCCCTTATTATGAATCTTTCCTTGTATTAGAAATAGAGAAGTGTGATTCAATTTAGTTCCGTACATAATCAATTTGTAACACATATATAGTGTCTTTTTAAATAGTTTTAGTGGGCACCATTTTGTTCCACCATTTTGGATTCCTACCAAAATTTTACAAGTATCTACCTATGCCACACTAGATTTTTGGGCATAATTTAAAATAAATTGAATAAGTAGTTGTTACAATGACACACACCGCCATTTTGTTCCGTCATGTTGAATTCGTACCAGTTTATTCCTATATCACATTTAATTTTTCTGCAAAACTTAGAGTCGATTGAATAAGACGATTTTTTTACGTTGATTTTTTAAAAACGTTATTTAGTCGCCATCTTGAATTCGTACCACTAGTTTACCACTTTATACCTATATCAATCTTAATGCTTGCACAAAATATGAAATTCATCTAACAAGTAGTTTTTTCAGGCTAATTTTTAAAAATATTTTATTAGTCCGCCCTTTTGTTTTGTTATCTTGGATTCATACCAAAATGTTACCAGTTCATTCCTATGTAACACCAGATTTTTGGGCTAAATTTGAGCTAACTTGGATAATTAGGTTTTTAGTAATAATTTTTTAACGTTTTACTAGGCCGCCAGTTTGTTACGGTACATTGGATTTTTACCAAAATATTATCAGGTTATCCCCATATAACCATTAATGTTTGACGAAAATTTGAAGTCGGTCGGGTAAGTAGCTTTTAAGCGATGCCGCGAACTGACAGACAGACCGACGGAATAAAACATAACATTTCGCATTTAGAGTCGCTAAAACGTCAAGATATGTGAGAGGGTGATTTTTTCACGATTGCAAACATTTTATTGAGACGCCATTATAGTCCACCGTCTTGAATTCGTACCACAAATATACCAGTTCATCTCTACACCAGAATTAATTATTGTACAAAAAATCAATTCATTAAGTAGTTTTTGCAGGCAGAATTTTTAAATATTTGTTAGGCCGTCAGTTTGTTTCGCGATCTCGGATTTGTAACAACATTTTACCAGTTAATTCCTACATAGCACTTGATTTTTGGGCAAAATTTGAGGTAAATTGGGTAGGCAGTTCTTTAGTATTTTTTTTTACATTTCATTGGGCCGCCATTTTGTTTGCCCTTATTGGTTCTTTACAAAAATGTTCCCAGGATATCTCCATATGACCCTTAATTTTTGACACTCCGTAATACGGATTCGTACCAGTTTATTCGTATATCACATTTAATATTTCTGCAAAATTTCCTATTATGTTTCCTACATAATACTTGATTTTTGTGCAAAATTTGAGATACGTAGTTTTTTAGTAATTTTTTTTTATCATTTCACTAGGTCGCCATTTTGTTTCGCCATAATGGATTATTACCAAAATGGTACCAGGTCATCCACATATGACTCTTAATTTTTGACCAAAATTTGAAGTCAACCGGGTAATTAGTTTTTTAGCTATGCCGCGAATAGACAGGCAACAGACAGACAGACCGACGAAACTGAGAAAACATGTTTTTTGGCATCTAGGGACCCTGATTTGCACGATTACAATATTTCACTTTTACCAGAGAAGCAAAAGGTCATTACATCACAAGCAACGACAAAAAAAGAATTTGTATTGCATCCCTGGGGGTTTTTTATCACAGGTGAGCCAAAAGGCAGGGAGCCAAGGGCTAACATTGTAAATAGAATAAGTGTTTCTTCTGTCTCTAGTACTGGCTGGCAAACATCGCAGTGCAAGTGTAATTATAAAGACGTAATGTACAAATCCAAACATTTCTTCAATAATTCGAACAGTTTTTAAAAAACAGGAACAAACAATAATTATTTCCTTCAATAATGGTTTCTCTAATTGTCAGTCTAAAATTTAATTTTAATTTTTGCTTTTGATCAATTTCCACAAAGATTCAGAAGATAACGCTACAAATAATCTTGAAAATAACACCAATAAAACCATCTTGGAAAACTTAAAGATCGAAATGTTCCTATTTTTTTTTAAACTCTGCGAATTGGACTACATGTTGCGTTCAATAAATCGAAATGATTTGCGAAAATAAACTGTTTTAAACAAGTACCATAATAAACACATTCGCTATTATTGATTCCTTTCCTGTCTTTACTTACATCAAGTTTGATAATTTTTTGAACAAACATGATTAGTTTAAACAAATAACCACATAGTATAAAAAAAAATCAAATTCGAATAAAGTAACCTTAGCCCTTTAGAACGTATAAGAAGATATTTTAGAAAAAAATGTCTTCTCAAACTTTTATTGTTTTTATATTTTGAACTTACTCAATGCGATTTTAGATATTTATATCGCTATAAGTTCATTTATCAGTATTGTAAGTTTATTATTTAGTTATAGCAGTTTCGCATTATATATATTCTCATTTATTTCTAGTGAACGAAATTGTAAGAGAGTTAAAAACGATTAGAAGACTTTAACCAGTCTGGTTCATAAAATGTTGGCATAGATCCAATTTTAAATTAAATTTAGCTTTTCGCTGTCAAAATTCAACATGGCGAGGATAAACAAAACATTGGAACACATAAAGACGATCCGCACAAAGGCAAATGCGCCTTTACTGAAACCAGCACTGCCAAGTGCGAATTATTGTTCCTTGTATACAGGATGGCGTGCTGGACTGATTTTTTTTTGAAAAACCTTAATATATACCGATCAATATTATTACTTCAATCGTAAAAGGGAAGTATTGTACTCTATCACCCTAGATGTTCGCGGCCTACCAACCCAAGTTCTGGAGTCACATGGAGATAACCTGGTAATATTTTGGTAAAAATCCAATATAACGAAACAAAAGGGCTACTGGTGACTTGTTAAAAAATGTATTACTAAAATACTAATTATCCAATTTACCTCAAATTCTACACAAAAAGTTTTACACAGAAATGAACGGGTAACATTTTGATACGAATCCAAGATGACGGCCTAATAAAATATTTAAAAAAATCACACTGAAAAAACTACTTATAAAATTGATTTGAAATTGTGTGCAAGCATTAAGTGTGATATAGAGATAAAATAATAAAAAGAAATTAAAGATAACGGAATAAAATGGCGACCAAATAAATGTTTAAGAAATCATCGTATCTTTTTCAATTGGCTTTAAATTTTGGTCGAAAATTAAGGGTCACATGGGGATGGCCTAGTAACATTTTGGTAAAAATCCAATATAAGGAAATGAAATAACACCTTAGTGAAAATCAAGTATTACGTAGGAATCAAGGGGTAAAATTTTGGCACGAATCCAAGCAGCGAAACAAAATGGCGGCTTTAGCCTGAAGAAACTACTTCATAGACTGATATTTTACGCAAGAATTAATTGTGGCATAGAGATGAACTGATAAAATTGTGGTCTAATTTAAGATGTCCGAACAAAATGGTGGCCAACTAAAATGTTTGCAATCGTGAAAAAAATCACCCTCTCAGGATTTGCATATCTTCACGTTTTAGCATCCCTATATACCAAAAATATGTTTTCTCAATTCAGTTGATCTGTCTGTCGGTCTGATTGTCTGAGTTCGCGGCGTAGCTAAAAACTACCTACCCGATCTACCCGATTGATTTAAAATGTTGGCAAAAATTAAGGGTTATATGGAGATGACTTGCTAATATTGTGGTACAAATCCAATATGGCGGCCTAGTGAAATGTTAACCACATTTTGACTAAATAACTAACTTTACCTCAAATTTTGCACAAAAATCAAGTGTTACATAAGAATGAACTGGTAATATTTTGATGTGAATCCACTATTACAAAACAAAGTAGCGGCCTAATAAAATGTATAAAAAATCAGCCCGAAAAACTACTTATTCGATTTAATGTGAAATTTTTACAATGAATGTAATCATGTGTTTGTGTAATTTGTAATGTCTAAGTTCCTGTTTTGGTTTTACATTCAATTTTGAAAAAGGCTGAAGTAGCCGAAATGTTAATTGATTAAAACAATTATGAAACCACTACAGTGTTTCTGTATATATCATAGAACCAGATACCCAAGAAGACTTTTACAAACCTTTTTGGTTCAAGATATATATATATATATATATATATATATATATATATATATATATATATATATATATACATATGTTGCTGTCAATCCAAGATGGCGAACACAAAACGGCGGCTTAATAAAATATGTAAAAAATCCGCCTGAAAAATTACTTGTTAGGTTGATTTAAAATTGTGTGGAACTAATAGGTAAAGATAAGAAATGAATTGGTGGAACAAAATGGCGGCAAAATAAAATGTTTGTAATCGTGAAAAAATTCCTTCTCCCAGGTTTTACATATCTTCAAATTTTAAAGTCCCTAGATGCCAAAAAACATGTTTTCTCAATTCCGTCTGTCTGTCCGTCAGTTTGCGGCAAAGCTAAAAAGCTACTTACCCGATTGACGTCAAATTTTAGTCAAAAATTAAGGGTTATATGGAGATAATCTGGTAATTTTGTTAAAAATCGAATATGGCCAAACAAAATGGTGGCCTGGTGAATTCTTAAAACAATTATTAGGACTAAAAAACCGATTATTGAATTTACCTCAAATTTTGCACAAAAATCAAGTGTTACACAGAAATGAACTGGTAACATTTTGGTACGAATCTAAGATGATGGCCTAATAAAATATTTAAAAAATCAGCCTGAAAAACTAGGTACTCATTAGATTAATTTGCAATTTCGTGCAAGCATTAAGTATGATATAGAGATAAAATAGTAAAATTGTGGTACGAATTTAAGATGACGGAACAAAATGGTGGCCAAATAAATGTCTAAAAACTCAACGTAATTTTTTTTCTTATTCAACTAACTTTAAATTTTGCATAATAATTTAATGATATAGAAATAAACTGGTACTAATTCAACACGAAGGAACAAAATGGCGGTCACTGTAAAACTACTTATTCAATTTATTTTAAATTATATGCCCAAAAATCAAGTGTGACATAGGTAGAAACTGGTAAAATGTACAAATCCAATATAGTGGAAAATGGCGCCCAATAAAAATGTTTAAAAAGACAGTATATAATAACAAAATAATAATGATAGTATGAATATATATATTACTAAATTAAAATGTGTGAAACTAAATCAGGCCACACTTCGATATTTCTAATAAAAGGAAAAATTTATAACAAGGTTAGTTCCGGATAAAGAAAATTTAACATTTTTTTCTTTTCTTCTATGAATTTCGTGATGTTTTTTCAATTTCCAAATTCCAAAATTTTAAAATAATAGCGTGGTAAGAATTTAACCAGCTTAATGGACGCACGTCCTCCTCTCCGTCTAAAATTGTAGGTTTTTTACCCCTTAGAAGTTTGAAACGAGGTTTGAAGTAATGGAAATGAACCCTTAAAAATATATCCATAAAAGTATTTCTTGTGCCTGGTAGTATTTGGTAGTTTCACGATTCTATTACTGTTTTAATATATTCTTTCAATAAATAAACCAAACATAAATATAGCCTCTTTCTAAAAAACTCTTATATGTATAATATTTAAAACTACCCAAAACATTGCAAAAGTTCAAAAAAGCTAAATTCCTAATGTAACATTACATAATATTAAATACAAAAATTATGTATGCTTTCAAACAGAACCATTAAGTATTAAATGTTTTTAATATCACAATGAACAAATCTATATGAGAAAACATTCCTTCTGTCAGTCGGAAAAGATGCACAGTCAAAAATAATAGGAACAATTACGTCTAACATTTCACTAGGCCGCCATTTTGTTTCGGAATATTGGATTTCTACCAAAATGTTACCAGGTCCCCATATAACCCTTAAATTTTGACCAAAATTTGAAATCAATCGGATTAGTACTTTTTTCGCTAGACAGACTGACGGAATTAAGGCATCTAGGGACCATAAAACGTTGAGGTCTAAGTCCCGGAGGCTGATTTTTTCAAGATTACAATACTTCCCTTTATGGGAGAAGTAATACATAGGGTCAAATTGACTACTCCTTTTTTGAAGTGTTAAAAACGATCTCTTATATTTTTCGATTTTAAATTAAGCTAAAAGGCGTATAAAATTATGTTCATAAATATCAGTTTTCAATAAGATAATAAAAAGATGAAGACGTTGTCGTAATTTTTAAGTCAATTTTTGGAAAAGGTTACCTTTTATCTCTACTGATTTACAATACAGTTTAACGGTTCAAATTCCGTAAACTAACCAGGAAATAGCTGAAATTCATATACCCTTCGCTACTCTAAAATTTTGAGTTATTAGTATTTCGAAGCAGGGACACTTTTGTAAAAAATACACAGAACGGTTTTTTGTTATAAAATTAACGAAAATTATATAGAACGAAGTCTATATGATTTGTTTAAATGAGTAATTATTATTATTTTAAATAACTATGCCAATATAAGAGATGAATCTTATATGTAGGCTACACTTCACGAGAGGAATTTCCCCCCAGAGCGGGCCACATCAGATAATTAACATCATATGACACCGTCGAAATGTGACGGCAACCATATGCCTATATCACAAGAGTTGGAGGTGTCGATATTTCCAATTACCATTACATAAAAAACGTACTTTTGGATGGACTTTTAAGTACATATATAGAAATTTTTCAACTCATGTACCACATCGGCGACAACAGTAGGCTGCCTTTCCACCAACATTAAATAATGTATATATTCTTTGTTTTTTCATGTGATATTTGTAATAAAAAAAATCGGTAAATTTCCTTTATCCGGAACATCCCTCGTTATAAATCTTTCCATTTATTAAGAATAATAAGTGTGACTCAATTCAGTTCCGCACATAGTCATTTAATAACACATATATACTGTCATTTTAAACATTTTTATTGGGCGCCATTTTGTTCTACCATATTGAAGTCGTACCAATATTTTACCAGTTTCTACCTATGCCACACTTGATTTTTCAGCATAATTTAAAATACATTGAAAAGAAGCTTTTAACACTGATTTTAAAAAAATGCATTAAACCGCCATTTGGTTCCGTCATATATATTCGTACCAAAATTTTACCGGCGTATCCCTATCCACGTCTAATTTTTGTGTAAAAGTCAATTAAATAAGTCTTTTTACGTTGAATTTTTAAACCTTTTGTTTGGCCGTCATTTTGTTCGCACCATCTTGAATTCGTACCGCAATTTTACCTGTGTATAATTTTTGCACAAAACATATAATATGTAGTTTTTCACCTGGATTTTTGAAATATCTTATTAGGTTACCATTTCGTTTACCATCTTGGATTCGTACCAAAATATTATAACTTCATTCTTATGTAACACTTGATTTTCGTGCAGAATTGGAGGTAAATTGGAAAATTAGTTTTCTAGTAACAATTTTTTTCACATTTCACTAGGCTGCCATATTACATTTTTACGCCTAATGTTCGACCAAACTTCAAAGTCAATCGGGTAAGTAGTTTTTTAGCTAACTCGCGAAATGATAGACACAGACAGTATTAAAAAATTAAGAAAACATGTATTTTGGCATCTAGGGACCCTAAAACATGGAGATCTATAAAATCCTGGAAGGGTCAATTCGTACGACAATTTTTACCAGTTCATTCCTACGTAATGTTTGATTTTTGTGCAAAAGTAGACGTAAATTGCATAAGTAGTTTTTAAGTAATATTTTTTTAACATTTCATTAGGCCGCCATTTTGTTTCGCCATATTAGATTTTGAAAATAAGGAAAGTGGCTGTGTGCACGTAGATGTTAAATGGAAGAGTAGAAACTTTGTATTTCGTGCAAATATTTTTTACTAAAATCATAGCAAAGCGCTTTCGGTTTTCGCCATCTTCAGTACTACTTGTCAAGAAGCACAGGTTACATTCAAAAAAGGAAGCATCCATGGACAGGAAAAACAAAATAAACTTCAAAAATACTTAAATACACTGAAACGCTAAAACGGGGTTGTTTTTCAACCCTTTTAGGCGATCTAGTCAAACATTGTTAATTTGTAAAACTTGCTAGATAGCAAATGACCAAAATGTTATCAACTCATCCCCATATGACCAATATGTCAAGAGGTTTTCTTTAACTATTTCGTGAATAGACCGACGGAATTGAGAAAACATATTTTTTTGGCATCTAGGGACCATAAAACGTAAAGATCTGTGAAAACCCTGTAGAGCGATTTTTTTTATGATTAAAATACTTTCCTTTTACGAGGCAAGTAATAAATAGTAAGTAGTGATAACAAGTATGTGGGTTTTAATTTAAAAAAAAAAAAGAAATATCCATGCTGGCAAAAGATGAGAAAAAAATGCTTTATGTTTTAAATATATAGATTATGGAGGGGTTAATCCATATATACATCTGATCTATCTTCTACAATCAGTTTATAATACAATTTGCTAGGGTACCTGTATATCCAAATTATTTTACAAAAAAAATACTTGTCATGTCTGCTATACACCATAGATGCAACTGTTCAATTCAAGGTTGCCGCCTGAATAACATTAACTAGATTATATATTAAATTACAGTTACCTGATAATGAGCGAGTCAAAACAATACTTAAATGTTATTTATATCAATATAGTTTTAAAATAGATTAGTTTTATTTATGCTTCTGGAGGTGTGGATTTCAGTGAGCTATGATAAATACATGACTTATATGAACATTTGTATTTTTGATCTATGAAATATCATAGTTCCTTCAGAAAGATGACAAATAAAAATAATAATGTTTTAGGAATGTGCAACAATATACTAATACATTCCGTTTTAATCTAGATTAGATTTATTACAATGGCACTTTCGGGTAAAAGCTTTTACTAACATTTTTCCCTAAATTCCGACAAAACTTAAAATTCTCTAAATGTCAGTTTGTAGATTTTTGACATCAGATAGAAAATGGCAGAACTATAGTATTTTTTTAGACTTGATTACTAGCATAACGAATGAAAATTGCAGTTAAAACAAAAATTGCTTAAATTTGCTTCTTATAAAACAACTTTTTATTATTATTTATTAAACAAAACTATTTTCTTAATATTTAAACCTATTTATTTTAAAAACCAGTATAGCAACAATATCGTTTTATTGCATATTTAGTAAAAACTAAATTGATTTAATTATTCTAAATTGTTTTAGTAATTATTAAATTTTTTGTCAATAAATAACGAAATTATTTGTATATTTCTTTTTAATATACCATCCATACTCAGACCGATAATAAACATTTAAATCATTAGAGAAGTCTTCATTTCTAAAAGTTTTTAAATTAATCACTAAAACAATTGAGCATTTATCAAAAAATAAAATAAAAAATATTGTTGCTCCTTTGGTTTTAAAAATAAATGAGGCCAAACATTAAAAAACTGAAGAAAACCATTTTTTTTATTCATAATTTTAAAAAGTTATTTTATATCAATAAAATTTAGGCAGTTTTTGTTTTAAATGCAATTTTCTTTAATTACAGTACTTACTAAGCCTAAAATTGCATTAACATCTGTAGCATGGCCAACTAAGCAAAATAAAACAAATGCCTGTAGCTCCGGCATTTTTTGTCCAATTTCAAAAATCTAAAAACTGATCTCTCCTCATCCTCTCTTTCCTCGTCATCTCTTTCATCTTCCCCTCTATCATTATCTCTCTCCCCTCCTATCTATCTTCTCCTCCCATCCCTCCTCATCTCGCATCCCATACTCTCTCCTTCTCTATCTCTTCCTCCTCTCCCTCGCTATACCCCCTCTCTACCCCTCTTTCTCTCCCCACTGTAACCTTCTTTTTTCTCTCCCCACTCTCCCTTACCATATATATATATATATATATATATATATATATATATATATATATATATATATATATATATATATATATCCCCGTCTCTCCATCTCCTCCAGCTCTCTCTTTTCTCTCTCTATCTCTCCCTCTCCGATCTGTATCTCCCCTTTTTGTTCTCTTTCCCTGTCTCATTTTCTCAGCCAGATTAGCTTAACCGATGCTGGCATGTCTGTCTATATCACTAATAGAGGGTTTTATGTGCAGCAGCAGAATAGAGAATTTAAATTCAATACGCTATCTTCTTATACAATTCAATTTCTATTGCGCATTTAATATTTAGTACGAAAACAAAAGTTTCTACGGCTGAATGATATAATTGCGAACATCGTGACATATTCATTATGCTTCTTTGGTTACAATTTTCCTTCGGATGGGGATAAAAGGAACGCAAATTAACCACAGCATACTCAACGATTTCAACGAGACAAACTCATCTGAGCATGATTATTCTCCTGAACAGTTTTGTAGTGACTATAACCGAAATTGCCATTGCGGTCCAACTGTAATTTGAAAAAGTTTCAATTTATTGTGAATATTTGCCATTTTATTGGTAATTTTTAATTTTAAGTCTTAATATAAGTCTACTTCTGACGGTTCTGCACGGTTACCTACCCTCTGCTTATATAACTTTCCCATAGATGCTTGAAAACATACAAGAAATGCAGAGAAATACCAAAAGCGGTCACAATGCTAACATTGTTAAAAAATATATATTCAAGACTCAGTTATATATATTGAAGCGAAATTCCGCCGAATTTGAATTTACAGAACTTTAGAAACGGTCCTCGTATAACTGCATAGCATTATTATTATATTTTAAATACAAGACTATTTTAAAATGTCAGAAAACTATCATGTCTAAATCACCCAAAGGAAAATATTTTAATGTTTTCTATACACAAGATATAATAATATTCAAATTATTTACATAAATTAGGAATTTAGTTAAAACATATTCAAGGTTACAGTCCCAACAACATATATGCTCAACCGTTTGTCGAAATAAACAGTTGATGTATTTTAAAACAGTGAATTCTTGATTCTTTTAATATTATCTGACCGACAATTTATTAACATACCTATAATATAGTGTTAAAAAATGTATGCTGGATCTACTACACATGCTTTAGATATCCTTTGTTCATTAATAATAATTTTCTATAAACAGCGTAATAAACCTATAACTTTAACACTTTCCCTATCTCTTAAAATAAAACCATTAGTGGGGGTGGCGAAATATAAGGAAAGACCCTGTACATTGCTTTTGCACCTCGCCCCTTCCTTACAAATGTCAAAATAAATTGAAACAAAAACAAAAAATTACTTAAATTGCATGAATATTACCTGAATGACTAAATTAGTTATGGGTTGAAATACGAAAAAAAGTCTTACTATTTGAAATTAAACAGTTCAAAAACAGCTAAAGCTACATATATGTGTCTAATTTTTTTATAAATTTCAAAAATTCAATAAAAAGAAAATTTATTATAAGGGAAATTCTGTGTCATTTTGTAAATATAATTTGGTATTTCGTAAGAATAATGTATGCATAAACATAAAATGTGATATCTTTCAATTTCCTTGATAAAAGGAAGGACTTTTACAAAAAAGTTTCTGGTAAAGATCATTAAAAGCTTTTTGCAGCGTGTTTAGGTAATCGGCTATTAGTGAAGGACTATATATATATATATATATATATATATATATATATATATATATATATATATATATATATATATATATATATATATATATATATATATATATATATATATATATATAATATATATATATATATATATATATATATATATATATATATATATATATATATATATATATATATATATATATATATATATATATATATATATATATATATATATATATATATATATATATATATATATATATATATATATATATATATATATATATATATATATATATATATATATATATATATATATATATATATATATATATATATATATATATATATATATATATATATATATATATATATATATATATATATATATATATATATATATATATATATATATATATATATATATATATATATATATATATATATATATATATATATATATATATATATATATATATATATATATATATATATATATATATATATATATATATATATATATATATATATATATATATATATATATATATATATATATATATATATATATATATATATATATATATATATATATATATATATATATATATATATATATATATATATATATATATATATATATATATATATATATATATATATATATATATATATATATATATATATATATATATATATATATATATATATATATATATATATATATATATATATATATATATATATATATATATATATATATATATATATATATATATATATATATATATATATATATATATATATATATATATATATATATATATATATATATATATATATATATATATATATATATATATATATATATATATATATATATATATATATATATATATATATATATATATATATATATATATATATATATATATATATATATATATATATATATATATATATATATATATATATATATATATATATATATATATATATATATATATATATATATATATTATATATATATATATATATATATATATATATATATATATATATATATATATAAACATGACATCCTAAAGGTCGTAAACTTTTGAACTACAGGGTGCTAAAATTTAAGAGAAATAATTGTTTTTCAGATGTTTGCGAAACTACTCTAGATTTTTGTGAAACTTGTTATGCAGCTTTTATGCATCAAGAAGCATTTTCTGGCATACAATATTATCTTGCCAGTGGCGTTCGTGCGGGATTTGCACTGATTCATTTTAAAAAGCAAAGTGTTACGCCACTGCTTTTTTTAAATACAAATTATTTTTGAAATCCTCATTCCTTTTTGAGCAAATCTGGTCTCTTAATTTTTTTACGTTTTAGGTACCGTTTTCGAAAACAAAAATAAAATTCATTCATTTGTATCTCGCTAGACCACTTACGATAAAAAAACAACTCATGTAACTTTAAACGATATATATTTAAGAGAATAATTTTTAAATGGTAAAATTATGAAATTAAAGTAATTGAAATACATTTTGGAATGCTAATACAAAATTATCCTGAAGGCAAAAAGAGAAAAGTTAAATCAGATGTTGAAAATGTCCACCTCCTGTAAATATACTCTTTTTCTCATAGACTCACGTACTCTTTGGAAAAATACCGTGTTTCTAATATTTTCGCAAGAACTATGATGTGATTTCTCAACTGCTCTTCAGAATGAACTGGTGTGCTGTAAACCAATGTTTTAAAATGGCCCCACAAGAAATAATCTAAACTATTAAGGTCAGGGGACCTAGGTGGCCATGCCTTCCTCGACCTATCCAGCGATTACTGTAACATTGTAATTGTCGTGCATAAACCTCAGTCGATTTCTTACTAAAATGAAACATTTTCCATCAAAGCTGGCAATTCTTCTTCGAGATGTCGGTAATTATGTCCATTCAATCTCTCCACAAAAAAATATGGTCTAAATACGTTAACGGAAATATGCTTCTGGTGACTGGATTCCAAGACTGCATGTGGGTTTTCTCCAACCCAAAAATAATTATTGTGAAAGTTTTGGACGGCGTTTCTGGAAAAATTTGCTTCATGAATAACATTTCAGTATCAACTATTAGATTTTTTTACACTTTCTTAAGAAACCATTGGCCAAAAGTTCATCCGTAATAGAAAGTCGCGAGGGAGTAGAGCCTGAACCTGTTGGATATCGTAAGGATATAATAAAAAGTCATGGAAAATTTACCAAACAAGAATATGTGATATACTCAAATCGTTCCCAGTTTTTCGTGAACTTAATTCGGGATCTTCCTCAACTAAATTCACAATCGCTTCCTCAATTTCTGGTGTTCTTACACTAAGTTTTACTCCTTTTAGATGAATGTCTGGTTCAAAACTTTCCTTTTCGCACAACCTTCTACGAATGTTTGAAAATGTTCGTGCATCCGGAATATTTTTATTTGGAAGGCGGTCTTCATACAGCCGCCTGCCGTCCAGTGCGTTACTATCAGCAAGACCATACATGTAATGCACATTTGCAAACTCGCAAAAACGGACCATGTTATTTTTATAATATGTATTGTTACTTTTAATGACTTAAATTCGTGATACCGGATCTAGATGTTTACAAAACAAAATCTGCTTCTTACCTACTAGATACGTTTTTAATCCTTGATAACACCCAATTTCATAACAAAAATGAATTTGTTTTCTCTTTCGAAAACCGTAAATAAAACGTAAATAAATTACGATTCAGTGCAAATCCCGTACGAACGCCACTGGTAAGAATAAAAAAATAAATTGTACGCCGAACTTTTTCTGTTAACTGTTTGATGTATCATTTCCGCTTGCGCATTGGTAATGTCATCGAGAGTGCTACATATATGATATTCAAGTATAAAAGCTAATAATTTTACATGAAAAACACATTTATATATTAGAAACTCTACGCATTTTGTAGAAAACCTAAAATCAATCCAATTAGATCCCAAAAATATCTTAGTCAGCTTCGATGTAGAATCGCCATATACGAATGTGCCTATAAATGAATCAATTTCCATATCATACTTATTTCACTAGAATAATATTGACAACTCACTTTTAAACTGACTGAAGCATGTCTCACATCAACATATTTTGTTTTTTAAGGAACTTTTTATGAACAAACCTCAGGAGCAGCCATGGGATCTTCGCTGTCACCAGTGGTAGACAATATCTTCATGGAAGCTCTTGAAGAGGAAGTGTTAGAGTCGTCTCCATTGAAGCCAAAATCATGGTTCAGATATGTAGACAACACTTTTGTAATATAGCCGCATGGTACAGAAAACCTCCCTCGGTTTCTTGATCATTTGAATTAATAACATACGAACAGGTACCTAAATGCAAATTACCATCATCATCCAGCACAAAAGCAAGTAGTTCATTGGTTTACAGGGATTTGTAACCAAAATTCGTTACAATCGGAAACAGAGAAACTGACTCAAGCTTTAAGAGGGAATGGATATTGCACTGAGGATATTAGACAGTCAATTAGAAAATATAATAATCCTACTCTACAAAATGATACTAATAAGGAATTACCGAGAGGATGTGTAGTTTTTCTATTTATATACGGAATCACAGACAAGATTGCAAGGTTACTTCGCTGGTCCAACATACGTACAATCTTCAACAACACGCCAAAGAACATTATTCCTTTCCAAACGGAAGGAGTATATGCAATTCCTTTGATGATGTCTATATTGGAGACACTGGACGATCCATATCGACTAGGCTTAAGGAACATGAACGTTATATCAGAAAGAAACACATTGTACAATCTGTTATATTTGAACACCAACATTCCACTGGGCATGTCGCAAATGTAAAAGAAACCAAAGTTCTCGCATCGATTTCGGGATTCTATAAACGGAAAATTAAAGAATCTATTGAAATTTATAAGCATCCTAACAATTTTAATAGAGATACTGGCTTCAGTCTGCATCATACGTGGAAACTGATCGTTACACCGAATCACGGTTCGGTAACCGCAGGTCGACTATAAATAGCCGGTCTGGGTCTCTCCGAGCTCCTTCAGAGTTGCGATCTCGTGAAGTAAAGATCAAAATCAAAAATCAATGTAAAGAAAGAAATAAATCCTAAAACAAAATAAATGCTACGTGTTTATTTACATTATATACACTTTTTTTCACTGACGCTGGTACGTTGTAATGGAACTAAATTCTTTTAAAATTTCGAACAACGAAAACCCATACGACTACTGCCTCTATAGGAAAAACATACGTATTCAGATAAAACTTAGAAACAAATACAGTATCATATATTCACTGGAATGTGCCGCAGTATATTAATACATTCCAATACAAAAATAGTATGTTAAATAGGTAAAACAATTCATAATAACTATCCTTCTAATAAAATAGCCCGAACTCCCAGAAGGTTAAATGTCACTGTTAGTAAAGGAGAACTTGGTATGATGACGAGCAGCAAACAGAAGAACATTTTGTCGATGTTGCTAGATCCTGTAACTTCTCCCTTCATGTTTGATAATATTACTCATTATTACGTCAACAGAAACAAAAGTGACCTTCCCGTTTCCAGAAAAAGCGCTAAATTTTAAAATATATTTAGAAACGTTACTAAATATTTTTTGTTTGTATAAAATATTATTGATTTTGATATGAACAATTTCTTCCTTGTCTCTTAGAAATTTGGTTTTGTACAGGGTGTCTGATTATATTTTAAACGGTACCATAACGACTTTGTTATCTGAGTTATCAAAAAACTTTAAATACAAATAGTTTTGGGTTTTATCTGAATGGGTAGAATTTATAAAAAAAAACAAACAAAAGATGATCAGAAAGTTAATTAACGAGGATCAGCTTCGTTATTTTAAAAGGGACACTCTGTATAATATATGTTAGTCAAAAGGGTCTCTTGCTGATTATAAATATATAAAAATATGGTGCTGTTTACTACGGCGTAACGTCCTTATAAACTAACTAACCTATACAAGCGAACGGCAGCCAGTCTTCTTTCAGAGAACTATGTTGGTTGCAGGTTTTCGGGTACACCTTTAAAAATTAAGAGGGATGCCACCTAATTGACTGTGTGTCAATTAGGAAGAAATCTACATTGTTAATTAGACGCTAATAAAATAAAGATTTGGAGGGCATTTCAATAAGGTAGTATAAAGTGCAGACTGTCAAATTTTTATGATCTCCTTATTTTTTAAGAATTGTTTTATAAAAAAAATTAAAATAATAAATCAAGAAAATATTATGTAAAAACATAAAATATGTGAAATGTGATAGTAATGGTAATAACCACTATATCAACTTATGAACATCTGGAGAAATGTTATGACGCAAATATAAAAATTAAAATAAATAGGGCACAGAACAGTCAAAAATGCATGAACTTTTCTTTTAAACACACTGCCGCAAAAAAAAAATATAAAAGCTTTCGCCAAGTCTGTTTTACAATAGGAAAATAGGTTACTGACATTCCTTTCTGCTAATTTATGTAAAATGTATAAATATAAAATTAAGAATTAAATCTTCATAGTCTTACAGGAGGGAAATTTTGTAGCACTTTTGGTTTATGTACCCCAAAAATTACACCTCAAACACTTATAACTTAACATCTTAACTTGAAACTGTAACTTGACACCCTACAAACTATTATTTGTCTTAAAATAAAACACGGAATGTGGAAAAACAAGTTATTTACAACAAAAACTATTCATCTAGCTAGAGGGTTTCTTCGACGTCACCAGTCACCAACAAAAGAAGTTTCCAGGCATCTAGAAAAGCTTCTTGAGGAACGGACAACCAAAAAAGTTTACGACGCTATTCTGATTTTGTGAATTGGTTCTCAGCAAGAATCTAATTTCACAATCGACTGGTTGATCAAACGTCGAACCAAGCAAAGACGAGACTAAAATTTAGGGCCGGATGATATATAGGCCTTAGGCATTTAACGGCACTGCACTTTTTAAAAAAATTAAACTTAATTCAGTAAACAAAAATCGGTCCATTATGGCACTTTTATAACGCCGGACACATGCTGCACCTCCAAGTAAAGCCAAGAAAAAGGGGCGAGAAAATGACCTCCAGAAAATTATCAGAAGTTTGACATTCCCCTACCACCATTCTTCCTTATTTCAAAAGGAACTTAACAATAGTTATAATTACAATGGTGTTCACTCCTGGCACCACTAGTAAATGAGGTTTAGAACCAGGTAATGTGTCCCCCCGAATAGAGCTGACGAATTGCTCCTAAGCAGAGCCAGAATTATAACCTGAAACGAAAAACCAGACATTGCCAAAGCTGGCTGGATGCTGAAAAATAAGAGACCATAGTGACAGAAGAGAGAGGCCAAATTCCAAATATAATTTGTAAATTAAAAAAAATTATTTTGCTTTAATTTAGAGAAGCTAACATACTTTATGCAATACAATTAATTATGAATAAATCATTTATGTATGTAAGATGCAATGTACATAAAAGTCTCGATATTTTAAGTTACATTTAATTGTAATGTTATAATGTTTAATTTCGGTTTAGATTACTAATGGGCCTAAAATAATAAAAAACCATCACATAAAGAAAAGCAGCTTTGATAAATGATAAACGAAGAGCTACGTAAGCTGTAACTTTCTACTTGGCATTTTTAATTTTGATATTATATTTTTAATATTTCATTAATTACATGTTGGGTAGTTGTAAAGTTTTGGCGTTGGGTTCTCAAGAGAGCTGGCTACCCGCGCGGAACGGGCTTGTGGGATGTATGTTACGCCACTGTTTTAAAGCTGTTGCGTTTCCTACGCAAAAGCCCTTGTGTTAAAGCTCTATTTTATGTCAAGCAATTGTGTATAAATTGTGTTACCTTGAGCAATAAATTCAAAATCAGCATTTTTAAATGTAAAAATGTATACATCGACACAAAATAAGTTTTAATAATGATATTGAATCTGAAAATTAAAGTTATACATTGGGAAAAATTGTGGGCATGAATTCTAGTGTACATAGTTATCGTAATTATTTAAATTGTGAACCAACATTTAATGGTAGAGGTTTGGGTGATATTTTTAATGGACACCCTGTTGAATTAATACGTTTTAAATGTTTTCGTTAGTAAGTATTTCATTTCTCTACTGTTAATGGTTCTATCTTAAAATAAACTGAAAATTATACAATTAAAATTGCCAATATTTAAAGATTTTAATTAAGAGGTTTATCATAAATTTTGATAGTCTGTATATATATATATATATATATATATATATATATTTACATATATATATATACATATATATATATATATATATATATATATATATATATATATATATATATATATATATATAGACTCATATGCCGAATTCGCCTATTCGCCGAAATAAATACTCAATTCGCGATATGTTCAAAGCCAAATGATCCGTTGCCGAAAATATGGTCTATTTCGGAATATGTTTAAGTTGATTTAAACATTTCGCGAACTGATCCATTTGGAGTTGTTCAAATGCCAAGTGTAAATATATTTTGGCAGATGATCATATTTAGTTTTATATTTTGCCGATTGTGTAATTTAGTAATGTCCAGACCACGAATACGATTACAAAAATGCTATTTATCAAGGAAAACAATATTTATTTCTGAAAATAGGTTACAATTGAAATGAAAATTTTAATATTATCTATTTATTACAACAAGAAGAACTATCATGGCATTTGCTGTTACATTTAATACTGCTTGAAACACATTTGCACTTTCTATTTTGGCACTGTTTTTTGCAATCACATTTTATAAACCCCTGCTTGGACCTAGTTTCCTTAGCAGCAATCTGTCTCATTGAAAATGACGTTGCGGGAATATTTTCTGCCGTTATAAATTCACTTTGAGACAACTGCAAGAGAAATTTTTTGTTAAATACCTACGCCAGAAAATTACATAGTAAAAAATCGGTTTAAGTAACCTTAAAAAATAAGTGAATTAATGGAATAGAGTATAAAAATTGAGTATCTATATTTATTACGACTCTATTTTTAAACAAATTAATGATTTGCTTGTTAGTAAAAATTTCGTAAATTTACTCCAAAATTTAGTATAATTACACAAAATTTAATTTAAAAAAATCAATTTTTACTCAAATAATGAAAAATTTAATAAAACTAATCCCGAGCAGAGAGCAAACAAAACTCACAAATGTGTTTATTGCAACTCGCTTATCTTTGAACTAGAATTCGGCTCCCCATGCTTTAGTTTAAAAGTAACCCAAAGGACCAGGCACACCGCCCATTAAAAATGGACCACGGTGAATTTTTCTAATTTTTACTTCCCTCGTAAGAGGGATGTTTGTAATCGAAAAAAATCACCCTGCGAGATTTTTACAGATCTTTGCATTTTAGGGTTCCTGTACCCCGAAAAACATGATCTCCCAATTTCGTCAGTCTGTCGGTCTGTCGGTCTGTGGGTCTGTCTGTACGCGGCATAGCTTAAAAAGTACTTATCCGATTGACTTCAAATTTTGGTCGAAATTCAAGGGTCATATAGGGATGGCACAGTTACAGTTTCACCCTGTATAGAGATGACATAAATACATTTTAGTGAAAATTCAAATTGCGGGAATAAAATGGCAGCCTTACAAAATGTAAAAAAAAATCGTTACTAAAAAACAACACATCGGATGGACTTTAAAATTTACGAAAAGGTAATGTGTGGTGTAAATATTAACCGGTAAATTTTTTATATAAATCCATGATGGCGGAACAAAATGGCGGTCTATGGGGCATAGCTCAAAAACTACTCATCAGATTGATTAAAATTTTAATCAAAAATCAAGGGTCATATAGGGATGACACAGTTATATTTTGCCATTTTGGTAATAATCCAGCATAGAGGAACAAAATGGCAGCCTTACAAATTGTGAAAAAAAAATTATATTAAAAAAACGACACATCTGATATACGTTAATAATGAGCGCCTAAATAATGTGTAGCATGAACATTAACAATTAGAAAAATGTTTGTATAAATCCATTATGACAGAACAAAATGGCAGCTTCACAAAATGTAAAAAAATAGTAATAAAAAATATCGAGTGGAATTAAAGAATTGAGCAAAGGTATTGTGTAGCGTAGGGATTCAATGGTAGAAATTTTGTGTGAATCCATAAAGGGGAAAAAATGGCCGCCAATTCAAATAATTAAAAATTTACATTTGCATGCATAATATGTTAAACAGATATAGACTGATACATTTTTAGTTCGAATGCTTTATGACAAAATAAAATTGCGACATAATAAAACTTTTAAATATCCAATTAAATTCTTGGAATAAAATCTTCTATGGTGAAAAATAGCAAAGAACGAAAATTATTATTTTCCCTCGTAATGGATGTGTCCTTTTGTTCAAGAACAGACAAGATAAAGCATCAACATGTGAACATGTAATAAATAAACTATATACAGAAATAGTAGTGGTCGACCGTAGTAGTTATTCTGCAAAATTAAATAAGCATTACCCTCCAGTTTTTGAAATACAGGGTGTTAAAATACGCCATTTACCTATATTTTTAAGGGTTTCCAAGGAAAAATAACTATAAAATAAAATTTAAAATAAACTGTTGTATTTTTGTTCTTAAAATTCTATTTGCAACAAACAAAAAACAAATAAAGCAAACAATTGCAAGAGTTTATTTGAAATTTTTAGTTTATAGTTATTTTTCCTAGGCAAACCTTAAAAAATATGGTAAATTGCGTATTTTAAAACCCTTTATTTCAAAAACTGATTAATTTTGGAAAAAAATATTGAGTAATTTTTTCATAAATATCGACTAAAAATTGTGTCAATGTTACACAAAAGTTATGAAAATGTGCTCAAAAATAGAAGCTAAACACAAAAAAAAATAATTCACAATTATTATTTTAAATGAACACAACTTTGTGTAAATTTATTTATTTCTTTACCCCTTTTTAGTGAGGACCCTGCTTTGACAGAAAAGTTTGTTAATTTTGGGTTATATATGATTTAAAACTTTAAACAATGACATAAAAATAAAGTATTACTCACCTGAAACTCATTTCTAGCGTACATTTTTTCCAGAACACCATTAGCTGTACCTAGTTTATAAAATCCGTTTTCTTCAGAGATGACCATAGCCATAACATTTCTAGGAGCCGCCCGTCCTCTGTCTTCGTCAGGAATTTTTATAAGCACGTTTTGTCCAATAGAAACCGAAGGGAACTTTTTTGCACTGTAGCTTAACATTGATCCGCCTGCCTTTTTAGCCCATGTGCACTAGCAGCTCTATTTTTCTCGATTAATGCCGTCCGGGCATTAAGTTTTCTGAAACAAAATATAGTAAAAGAGAAAAAACCGCTTAAAATCGGAGTTGAAAAAAATATTGTAAGCTAGGCTTTGATGGATAAACTTACTCGACATTGTCGACCTCTTCGGTACTTCCCAAATTATCATTAGAATCCCCTATTTGATCTTGCAGCTCCGAATTGAAATGCTCAGAAAATCCATCAGAATTATTATCTATTGGGTCCCCAGGTTCCTTTTGGTCAGCTGGAACTTGCATCGCATCTTCGGAAGTTGCAATTGTTACTCCATTTTCTTCGATCTCAGTTTCTAGGTAAAAAGATTCTTTTGGATTGGTTGCAGTATTTTCCATAACATTTTCGTTTGATAATAATTTTTCTAAATCTTCCTCTCCTTGCAATTTTTCAACAACTTGTAATGGCAAATCAGAATCTTTAAGACCATTTATCATGGAAACTCCAAATAAAGCCTCATAAGGAGTTCTTTGAATACCTTTGTGGTAGGATCTATTTTTTTTCATTTGCACAAATCTTAAACCCTCAGACCACTTTGTTGAATTATTTTCATACATCCATGTAACTAAGATGTCACGAACGTCTTGATTTGCCCTCTCCACAGATCCTTGACTCTCGGAATGGCGTGGGTTACCGTGAACAATTTTTGCCTCAAACATATCTGCTAAATTTGTGATTACAGCATTTACAAATTCCCTTCCGTTGTCACTATGTAGTAGACATGGCGCACCAATTATACAAAATATGTCCATTAAGTTGTAAGCTACTTCTTCGGCCCTCTTTGTTTTCAAAGGTCGGAGAAACACAAATTTGGTAAGGTGATCTTGATAATTTAATATAAATCTGAATTCTCCATCTTTTTCAGATTGCATATCTATGAGATCAACTTGCCCTCTTTTGTTAAACTGATTGGAAAGTAATGGCTTTGTAACCAGTCCTTTTTTCTTAAGCTTTTTCTTTAGTTGGCATTGTAAACACAATTTGAGATATTCGTCAATAATACTTCTGCTAATATTACAATACCTTTTATTTATCTCCTTTTCCATTCCGAGGGTTCGTTTGTGTCCAGTGTCCTGATGAGCCTTTTCTAGAATATTATATAATTCTGTCACTGTTATGTAGTATTTTATAATGTCTGATTCATCTTTTCTCTTCTGTACTAATTTTTCCGTTTCTCCAAAGCTAAGAATCTCAAATCTGTTTAATCTACGATAATCCAATGAAGTCAGTTTTTCATTATGAGTTTTCCTCAAAAGACTTTCCTTCACTTCACATATAATTTCTTTGTATTTTTGCTCTGTTAAAGGCGAAGTGAAGTTATTGTTCGGCTTATCAACATAAAATCTCACTTTGTCATAAAATTCAGATTTATTTACGGACGAACTCACTGTTTCACTCATGTTCATTTATTAATTTCACACTTAAAACACAAATGCCAATACAAAAATTATAATAAAAACACTAGTTTACTGTAAGTTACACCAACGTTACACACAGGGCAAATAAAAACACCGCTTGCTTCCTTCATTTGCTAACGTATAAAAGATGATGCAATATATCGGGAATCGTGCATTTCTAAATTGCTCAGTCGGCAAAATGTAAATCTAATAATAATTATCGGCCGAAATTAGTCTATATTCGGCATTTAAGCAACTGTGGATTGCTCAGTTCGCGAAATGTTTAAATCAGCTTAAACAGATTCCGAAATAGACCATATTTTCGGCAACGGATCATTTGGCTTTGAACATATCGCGAATTGAGTATTTATTTCGGCGAATAGGCGAATTCGGCATATGAGTCTAACATATATATATATATATATATATATATATATATATATATATATATATATATATATATATATATATATATATATATATATATATATATATATATATATATATATATATATATATATATATATATATATATATATATATATATATATGTAGTTCAAATGTAGTATTTAAAGTGTTAAGTTGATATTTCAGAAACAAGAAGAGAGTAAATGTGTTTATTATAATTCATCTGAGTGAAATGGACCCAAAGAAGAAACCAAAAAAAAAAACAAAATATTGTATTGTAAATGAAAAACATAGTTACTTTCATCAATAAAGAAGGTCAGGATCTTATTAACTAAAACTGGTTAAATGACATAGAACGGAAGCTTTCACGGCTTTGGTTAATTAAGAAATCATGGTTCTTGGGATTAGACCGTGTTAAATTGGAATTACTATCCGACGTTTCGCCTTCGATCGAGGCATCTTCAGGGATCTTTACTCCACGAGATCTGAACACTGAATAAGCTCGGAGAAATTCAGACGGACTTTTATACCCGACTTGTGGTCGCCGAAACGTGACCCTGTGTTAAGGTCGTGTGATATAGACCGTATCACTATTGAAATTTTTGGTATGTTTAAAAATTTCAATAGATTCCCTAATTTTTCGTTTATAAAATCCTGGAACCGATGCGAGAACCTTGGTTTCCTTTACATTTATGATATGATCAGTGGTATGCTGGTGTTCAGCTACAGCAAACGAGGTAAGGAGTATTTTCTTACCTGTGTCAGTTTATCTGGGTAAGTCAAACAGTTAAGAAAAATTAATCAGTATTGTTTAAATCTAAAGGAGTCAGTTAGTTGATTCAAAAGAGAATGTCAATATCATTAGATCGTGTTTTATTTAAATTATATTTAAAAACTAAGAATTTAACATGTCATGCATCAACGGATTCATTTCTATGGACCAGTATATAATGAATAATATATAATCTTCAAAAGCTTGTAAACTGAAAAATCAGTAAATTTTCTTTACCCGGAACTTCTTTCATTATGATTTTTTTTTAATTTGTTAGGAATAGCGAAGTGTGTCTCGATTTAGTTCAGTAAATAGTCACTGTATATATGAGTAACATATACTGTGTTCAAACATTTTTATTGGGCCCCATTTTGTTACCATATTGGATTCCAACCAATATGTTACCAGTTTCTTTCTACCTATGCCACACTTGACTTTTGGGCATAATTTAAAATAAATTCAATAAATAGTTTTTACATTGACATATACCTCCATTTTGTTACGTCATGTTGAATTCGTACCAGTTTATCACATTTTCAAAGTCAAATGAATTTTTCGGCATCTGGGGAGACTGAAACTTGAAAATCTGAAAAAATCTCGGAGTGTGATTTTTTCAAGGCTACAATAGTTCGGTTTTACGAAGGAAGTAAAAATGGTATGGCTTCAGACCTCAATATTGATGACATTGAAATTGACTGTAAACGTGAGATATGTGTCATTGGTAAATGTTACAGATGGCCATTTAAAGACAATGGGACCCTTTTATAGCAATAAAATGCTTTATTCAGTTCTAGTCTAAAGTATTGCAGATTCGCGTTGTATGCAACAATGAAGTTTTTGTGTATTTTCTAAAAAAAAGATGAAATGCTTGACCATTTTAAGTTTTCGAGTTGAAGCGGCAGTGTCCGTATTAAATCGATCGCCTAAGTGTGTCAAAGCGAAACTACACAGAAAGTTTGAAATAGCATAAAACCAAACCTACAGGTGCTACGCTTGTTTGGGTACAAAAAGTCCAGGCAATACTACCCAAGACAATTCGTTAGGTCTTGAAATATAGCTGGTATTATGTTTGGTTAAAGTACTTGAAGCAGCGTGTACAATTTATGTAACTTCCATACAAACAAAATATTTATTGCTTGAGTTGTGGTTTTACTTGAGAGTAGCGGTTTGCTAAAAAGCCTCGAAACCAGCAACAAAACTATTTTTTTTAAATCGGATATATAGGTGAGCCTACTGACCTATATCCACCGCCAGAGGTCAGTGCCCTAGACAATAGTGACATATATTTTAATGAAGGCCAATAAGTGCCAATATATTCCTCATCTGAGTTCGACAGCAAGGAGACACAACGAAATATTGAAGATCAGTTGTACAGATTCTCGCTGACAAGTCAAGAAGCGAAACAATAAGACAACCACCCAAAAATCTTCAAGATTAAGTAAGCTATTCAACTATGAGTGATTTCTGTGATATTTAAGACGGCTGAAGAAACTGTAGTTGGACCTGACTGTGACGAATGGCGTGCAGCAATGAATGAAGAATACTCAGTCAAGTAAAAAAATATGGAATTAGCAGATTACAAAAATGATTTGAATATCGAAGTGTGTATTTAAAATGAGGAAAGATACACACTTGTTAAACACGAAGCGAGACTAGTTAATTAAAAGTTGTAATCAGAAAAGGGACACAGACTATGAGAGAACATTGTCTCAGTTGTTTGGTACACAAGTAAAAAATATTTAGTAGCCTTAGATGCTGAATTTAAAATTAATTTCTTCGGAATATGGATTGTTTCTGCAAGTCACAGTTTGTTTACAGTGACAAATTGCAATAACTAGTAAAACAAATCTATATATTAACTTTTGTGTAAATCTAGTCTAACATTTGTCTGTAAACGTACATAACTGATACAAATAATAGAGAAACGAAAATTAAACTCTGGAACTATGATAATGATAGCCACGATATGTATAATGGTAGCAGTCTATAATCAAGTGCACGTCAATTGAGGAGCGCAGCCAATTTTGTACAGGTAAATTGAGCATCGTCTAATAGAAGGATGAAAATTATGACATGTAAATTAGGGATCGTTTTGAAACTGGTGTTATAGGCAATTAAATCTGCCTGATGACTATAAACATATTACTTGTTTAACAATTTAATAGGAGTAACATTTGTAAATAATTACAATGTTCGTTATATTTCTTTTAATTAAATGAAAGAAAAAACTGATTCCACTCCACTAAAAAAACAAAAAAGCTCACTCTTTAGTGTGATTCAAAATTTCCTGTGCTTCTCACCTTCCTACAAAAGGGTATTAATAGTACTAATAGTACAACCGATAAGCAATTCGTTAGAACTTCAACCCACCAGTATCATAACCATTGTTGATCCTGCCAAATAATCTAAACTTATGGCACGGCGTTCCTGAATGAACGTCAAATCTGAAATCGCTTTCAGAAAGATTTTGATAAAATATCTTCTATGTTATTCTTTCTTTATCAGTTATAAAAAATATGTTATCTAAATAATGTAAACGTATTGTGTGTGTTATAGGTTGTTTTAATTATTAAGGTGTATCAAGATTTCTCCCGGCTTGCTTTAAGTTCTCCCGAAAAGTTAATAATTAATTACCCTCTAATTAATTTTGGGGAAGAAACCACTGCAACTCACGACCATTAGACATCATGGAAAATAATTGCAAAAATTCCGATTTATATAAGCTTTTAAGAATATTTGAGAGAAAAAGTCTGAGAAAATAATGGCATACGTATAAAACTTTGATGAGTCCTGGAGAATTCGCAAGACTTTTTAACTAGATATTCTAATACAATACGATGAATCCTCTAGTTTGTGAAGAATGGGAAACTGGAACGGCCAAGATGTTTACGAAGGATAGAGAGCAAAACAGAAACCTAGAAAATAGTAGGTTTGGTCTGGAATTTGTCGAGACTGGCGTCAAGCTTAATTGCTAATTATTATCCAGTTTAGGTAATCCTAAACATTTTAACCATATAGCATTCACATACACAATGGTAACTTACCGGCACAGCCAAATTAAATTAGGAGTATGCCACTATTATCAAATTTTGAGAAATCAAGTATTCTTAGAAAATATGTCGCTGTATTCGAGGCATAGCTAAAAAAACTAGTCACCCGATTGACTTACTCCAAATTTTGGTCAAAAATTAAGGTTCATATAGGGATGCCCTGGTAACATTTTGGTAAAGATCCGATATGGCGAAACAAAATGGCAAAATATTACTAAAAAACGAATCGTCATGAAAAACTACTTATTAGATTCATTTCAATTTATGTGCAAGGATTTGCTACGATCTAGAGATGAAGTGCTAAAATGGTGGTACCAAAATTGAAGATGGCGGAAGAGAATGACGGCCAAATATATTTGCAGTCGTGAAAAAAAATCACTCTGCCAGGTTTTGCATGTCTTTACGTTTTAGCTCCTTAGATGCCAAAAAAAAGTGTTCTCTCAAATCCTCGTGTCTGTCTACCAGTTCGCGGCTTAGCTAAAAAACTATTTACACGATTGATGATGATGATCAAAATTTTAATTTGTTTTCAAGAGAAGATGGTTTATTTAAAGAGATTATCGTATGATAAAACAGCAGTGTGAGTATGATGGGTCTTCCATGGTACTCCTTTAAGCGCCCCACAGATACTCGGCCTCGTCGTTTTATGCCACATATTATGAGTCTTACGCAAGCGTTCTGAATAATCTGTAGCCTTCTTACATCAGCGCGTGGTAAGTTGGGGTCATATATTAGATATCCATAGTTGAGATGCCTTAGAACAAGTGATATGCATAGTAAATATCGCTTACTTCAGTTAACAAAATGTCTGCTTGTGTATATAGTTTTTAGGGTACCAAAAGCTTTCTTTATAAGAGTACCGACATGCCTGTCGAATCTTAGCTTATAATCCACAAAGAGTCCTAAGTTTTTGCGTCATCAGTTAGGTTAGATTAGGATTAATCTGTCTGTGCCCTTATTAACATTGATGTGATTAATTGTCGCATTACAAGCCGATTTTCTACCAAACAACATTACTTTTAACTTTGCAATCTCACTGCCTGTAATCTTCCTACCAGGTATGAAGACAGGAGATCAGTAGAATTTTTTGGGGAGACCAGATAACCTAAAAGTGCGATGAGAAGGGTGTGACTGATACAGTCAAACGCCTTAGAATAGTCAATTAGAACCAAAATAGTCAGTTGAATATTATCAATACTTGTGAGAAAATCATCAGTTACTTCAGCTAGGACAGTCATGCATGTATGTTTTTTTCGGAATCCTGAATGTTTTGAAATATTTTTGATAGAACACTAAAATGCTAATTGCGGTAAAATATTTAAGCACCTCTATGAAATTAATCCTCGGAATCGGTATAACGTGGGACATTTTTCGAATTTGAGGGAGGTGTTGCTTGTGCTGTGTGGATTTTGATTTAACTGAAAGAACTGTTTTATAGATATCACCCCCAGGGGTCGAGAGGAAGAGGAGAGGTAGCACCTCTGTGCGGGGTTGACTGGGCACTGGTCCTCCCAATTCCTCAGGTCTGGATGAAGCGATTATAACGCCTCGCTCTAGGCAAGACCGTACTGCGTGGTGAAGAGCCACACCCGACCAGAGGTGACCCTGTTGGCGCAAAACAGTACGGATCTAGACCGGAAGGTCAATAAACATTCCTAGTGATAGGCAGCAGCAATTACTAGTACCAAGAAAAGGCGCAAAGGAAATGATCCTGGACCGGCTGATCTTTGGAAAGTCACAGGCGGTGCTGAACCAGTGGAAAGGCTGTGATACTGCGACTCGCCAATATATATCTAATATCTTTCTAATAAAACCATGTCGTCATGTCGAATTTTAGAACGAAATTATCCCAGGTGAGTAGAGCTCAATGCTCAGAATCTCACATTGTGTCGACAGTCAGCCTCATGGATTCTGGGGGAGGCAGAAATTCGAAAACAACTATGAACAAGAAACCGTTTTACATTGCCACTTATAACACCAGAACATTATTAAGAACTGAAGCACACCTGTTCGAGCTAGAACAAGAATTGAAAGATATCAAGTGGCACATCATCGGATTGTGTGAAATACGCCTACCTGACGAAAAAGTAACTACCCTGAAGTCCGGACATATTTTGTACCAAAACAATTTAAATCAACACATGGGTGGAGTTGCCTTTATGGTAAATAAAAACATAAAGCACTTAGTTACGAAGTACCTCGCCATATCAGACCGCATCATATATATCACCATCAAATTAAACCAAAGATGCAAGTAGTACACATAGATGCACCAACTAGTCAAGCGGAAGACGAAGAAGCAGATCAAATCTATGAGGACATATCAAATGCCATACAACGTGAAAAAACTAAGTTTCTCATAATCACTAGCGACTTTAACGCGAAGATTGGACTTTGGACACAGGGAGACCCAGAAAATATTGGTCAGTTTGGACTGGGTGATAGAAACAGCAGGGGAGAAATGATAATCAACTTTCTAGAAAAGAAAAAAATTATACTGTTTGAATACCTTTTTTCAAAACCCAAAACAACGAAAATGGACATGGAAAAGCCCGGACGGTCGCACTAAAAATGAAATAGATTACATTATTTCAAATTCTAAATCCATGTGCAGAGATGTATCGGTATTGAACAAAATTCATACAGGAAGTGACCACAGAATGGTAAGAGCGCACTTTTGGTTCAATTTACAACATGAACGAAATAAACTAATGAACAAACATCCCTTTCCCACTATACAGGAACTAGAATCACAGACAGACTGGAAAATGTAGATCAACTGAATGGGTTCGACATCGATAAATTGACCCAACATATAACAACAAACATTCAGACAAGTGTGAAAAAAGTGTGCTCTACAAAGAAGATTTCAAAGAACAGTAAATTAACACCAGATACCCTCAAACTTCTAGAACAAAGAAGAAAAACAAAGAGAGATGCAGATGAATATGAAACATTTAATAAAACTGCCAAGGAAGAAATACGAAAAGACCTAAGAGCACACAACACAAAGCTCATTAAAAACACTATTGAACAGAATAGTAATATGAGAGTACTTAAATCGAAATTATCAATAGGAAGAACACAACTGAACAAAATAAAGAATTAAAACGGAGTAGTCGTAACCAACAAAGAAGAAATCGCCAATGTAATAGAGAGATTCTATACTAAGCTTTACTCATCAACAACACCGAATATAGGAGTAAGAACTAAAGTATTGAATTCTGGATAAGAAGAAATTCTAGACATCACACCAGGAGAAATTCAGAAAGCCCTGAAACACATGAAAAACGGCAAGAGCCCTGGTGAAGATAGAATCACAGCTGAAATGTTGAAATTTGGAGGACCAGTGCTAGAAAAAAGTATCTGTGTGCTTTTGAATAAATAATATACATAAAATATACAGCAAATATCGAAAACTACAGACCGATCAGTTTACTATCACACTTGTACAGGGTGTCCAAAATAAGAATGTATATCTCCTTATCTCGAGAACCATAACAGATAGAAGGCAAGTTCATATACAAAAGTTTCTTAGCTTCGTTTGAATTTTTATTTTATTATATTGTTATTTATACAGGGTGTTGCGTCTGGTCTGGGCTGAGATGCACTTTCTTATTTTAAATGGGACACCCTATATATTATTGCAGATTATGATAACGCGCTTAAAGACGAGTTCACCAATATATAACAGTATGGGCCTATAGTGCAACGTTTCGGATTTATTGACGTTTTTCTTCAGTTTTCTACCTATTTTCAAATTAACAGAACTAAAGTACTTTTATAATTTTTTAAATTTTTGTTAAAGCCTTAAAAAATTAAAACCTCGTTCTACTCACAGTCTTATACTCGAGTTTTAAAACTTCATAAAAGTTGCAATGTTGCCATGCTTCGCGTATCGTAATTTTTTTTTAAAAACTTAAATGCAACACCCTGTACATTACAATAAATTCGGATAGAGAATTGAAGTAAGATTTCAACGACCCATAATAATATGGGTCTCCGACTTATAGTTTTAGACTTATTGACGATCATCTTCAGCATGCAACTAATTTTTTTAAGACAAAGTTTTCAATTTGTTTAATTTCAAAAAATTCGTGGGTGTATTATAATGTATGCATTAAGAGTTATTACTTAGGTACCGATAATCTTTATTTACCCTTGATTATTATCTTAATATAAAAGTGTCGTTAATTATAAAACCCTTAGAACCGTATTCACTAAAGAGGTTTAAATTTAGACCATGTCTAACTTAACAGTTATAGGTTTAAAATGACAAATGCAACGATAGAGCAAATAAATTATATAATTATAAAATAAATTATTGTAGTCACAATTACCAAATGACAGTGACATATACAAAACGCAACTGGCGAACTAACAGTTTTAAATGTAATGGTAACTAGATCTGGTCTAACCTTTTTAGCGAATACGGTGGCTAATTTTTTAAATTTAATTAATGTTCACCTATTTTTTGCTTAAATATTAAGATATTGGAAAAACAACAAAAAAATAACAAGAAACTCAGTTATTCAATAAAATCTAAACCGTGTATATTTTGCTTTTTTTAGATAGTTATTTAATTCAAAACATACTTTGTAAGCGTATCGCCTGTATTTCAGCCGGTATAAACGAAAAATGTGATACTTGTTAATTATTTTATAATTTTCCATATTTTTGTGTATTTCTAAATAAAAAACAGCGTTATTGGTTGGTAAAGAAATAATATTAATAAAAACAAATTATAATTTGAAAACGCTTTAATTAGATTTACAGATTTTATGCTTTATATATTAGATTGCTTAATTGTTTTTATTTATATAATAACTAAATTTATTTGGAAAAAATTCTACAAAAAACTTATACAAAAAATTATTTTATTAAATGACCAATGAGTCCACCGTTTTCGGCAATGCAAGTTGTAAGAATCATTTCTAATTTATTGGTCGCTTTTCGAACTGCTCCACTTTCATTTAAATACGCAACTTCCATAATAATTTTGTTTCTTAAATCCTCAATATTTTCGCAGCAGTTTTGGTAAACCTTATCCTTTAATGTTCCCCATAAGAAATAGTCCAATGGAGATAAGTCTGGGCTTCTAGGAGGCCACAGAATATCCCCATTTGGACCTCTCCATTCCATAAAAATGTTGGAAAGAAAGTTCTTTACATCTAGCGTGTTATGGCATGGAGCGCCGTCCATTTGATATATTATTTCGTTGGTATTTCCTCGTATGTCTAGCAAGGGCTTAATTGTGTCTCTAAGTAACTGTAAATATCTAGGGCCAGTTAAATGCTGATCAATAAATACGGGGCCTATAATTGTACCTCTGTAGATTCCGCACCACACGTTAATGCTTCGTCGTCCTTGATGTTGTATAGTTTTAAATTTTTTCGGGTTTTTTTGTGCCCAGAAATGGCTATTTTTTCTGTTGAAAACTCCACAGGCACTAAAGGTTGCTTCATCTGTCCAACATATTTTATTTAATATAGATTCCTGGAATTGACGATCCATAATTAAATTGCTATATTCTAATCTAGTAACGGAGTCATTTGGCTCTAAATGATGTAATTTCGCAAACTTCCATGGCCTGTACTTATATTAAGTTTAAGCGAAAAATGAATAGTAGATTTAGCAACGCCTAAATCGCGCTCTGCATCACGAATAGAATTTTCGGAATTCTCTTCAAAATACAAGGAAATATTTAGTTGTTCTTCTTCGGTTAAAACAGATCTTGGTGTTATTCTTTTATCGTATTTTAAAACGCTGTGGATGCTGAAGATGATCGTCAATAAGTCTAAAACTATAAGTCGGAGACCCATATTATTATGGGTCGTTGAAATCTTACTTTAATTCTCTATCCGAATTTATTGTAATATACAGGGTGTTGCATTTAAATTTTAAAAAAAAATTACGATACGCAAAGCATGGCAACATTGTAACTTTTTTGAAGTTTTAAAACTCGAATAGAAGACTGTGAGCAGAACGAGGTTTTAATTTTTTAAGGCTCTAACAAAAATTTTAAAATTTATAAAAGTACTTTACTTCTGTTAATTTGAAAATAGGTAGAAAACTGAAGAAAAATGTCAATAAATCCGAAACGTTGCACTATAGGCCCATACTGTTATATATTGGTGAACTCGTCTTTAAGCGCGTTATCATAATCTGCAATAATATATAGGGTGTCCCATTTAAAATAAGAAAGTGCATGTCAGCCCAGGCCAAACGCAACACCCTGTATAAATAAGAATATAATAAAATAAAAATTCAAAAGCTAAGAAACTTTTGTATATGAACTTGCCTTCTATCTGTTATGGTTCTCGAGATAAGGAGATATACATTCTTATTTTCGACACCCTGTACAAGCTTTTCACAAAAATTATCAGTAACCGACTTACATCAAAATTCGACACATACCAACCTGTAGAACAAGCTGGTTTCCGAAAAGGTTTCAGCACAATCGACCATTTGCAAACAATAAGAACTCTTATAGAAAAAACCACAGAATACAATGTACCAATACACCTAGCCTCTATCGACTTCCAAAAGGCGTTTGATATAGTCGAGATTGGTTACATACACAAATCGACACTACATATAGTACACTTATCGAAAATATCTACCATCATGCTTCTCTTCACATCAAAATAGACGAGGAAACAAGAACGAACAAAATCAAGGTAGAGAGGGGCGTTCGTCAAGGGGACACGATATCTCCAAAACTATTTACTCTGGTACTCGAAGACATCTTTAGGAAACTACCATGGGAAGAGAAAGGAATTAAAATTGACGGAGTATATCTTAACCACCTCCGATTTGCAGACGACATCGTACTAATATCAAGTGACATAAACGAATTAGAAATAATGCTTCAACAACTAAGCGATGAGTCAAAACAGGTTGGCCTCAGAATGAATTATTCCAAAACAAAAATAATGAGCTCAGAACACACACATATATCGATAGAGGATGAGGACATTGAAAACATCAGGGAATACAATTATTTGGGCCATACAATCACTCTTAGAAAGGAAAACCAGTACAGGGAAATTACCAAACGAATACAGCTTTCCTGTGCAGCATTTAGAAAACTCTCTTTCGTGTTGAGAGAGAGCAGTATATCAATCAATTTAAAAAGAAAAGTGTTCGATGCCTGTGTCCTACCAGTTACCATATACGGACTGCAAACAACACGCCTAACGCAGAAAAACTCCAACAAACTGAGAATAATGCAGAGATCAATGTTGGGGGTGTCTCTGAGGGAGATAATCAGAAACGAAGAGATCCGACGAAGAACAGGGGTTACAGACGTCATTAGAAGGATTGCTGAACTTAAATGGCAATGGACTGGGCACGTCGCAAGACAACAGTATGAAAGATGGCCACTACGAATCATACAATGGCGACCAAGAGAGGCTAAATGTAGTAAAGGTAGACGCCAGATGAGATGGATAGAAGATATCAGGAAAACAGCAGGCAGAGACTGGCACCAGAAAGCACAAGACAGAAAACAGTGGAAAGAATTAGGAAATGCCTATGTCCAGGAGTAAATGAATTAAAAGGCTGGAGAAGAAGATTCTCCCTGTTGTGGCTACACCTAAAGTCCGACAAGCCGTCCTATAGAAGCAACACAAAGGAACAGGAACCAATTAATACGACCCTCAGATGCTGCCAAGGCAACCCCTATAAAAACAACACGAAGCTCTACAGGAATCAA
The DNA here is from genome assembly GCA_030620095.1 of Kuschelorhynchus macadamiae. Lineage (NCBI taxonomy): Eukaryota > Metazoa > Arthropoda > Insecta > Coleoptera > Curculionidae > Kuschelorhynchus > Kuschelorhynchus macadamiae. The sequence goes on along the minus strand of JAUTXW010000757.1, from coordinate 58,913 downwards.
TCTATAAGACCTTCAGTCGCCGCCAAAGCAACTCCTTATAGAAACAACAAGAAGCTCTACAAGAACCAATCCATAGGGCCCACAGATGCCGCCAAATTAGCTCCTAGAGAGACGTCACGAAACTCCTAGAGAAACAAGTACCCTACGGCGTCATCACAACCCTTAGAGAGACGCCTAACCAACCTCTAGGAAAACCTGATAGAAAGTATACAAACAGCAAAGAAGATTCACTCAAAAGCCATGGAAAATATCAACAAACTCGCCCTGGAATAGAGGAAATTGGAAACAAAACTTAGCCAGTTAACCAACTGTAAAAAGACTTACAGAAAAACACAAAGCAACATTACAGCCCGCAACCAAGCAGCCGACAACATATAGGGAAATGTTAAAAAAAATCATGGCGACATCTTCAAACTAGAAATACCCGAACATTCCTACTTCACCACGAAATATTTTGACCAAATCGAGGAAACAAAAAGTATCTCCGAAACTGCAAAAAAGGCGAAGATGAAAATACCGAACCAAAAAAAGAAGTACGAGACAGTAGATTGTCTCGAAAAGACATTTATCAAGGAATTGTCCTGCCTAAGCATTATCATTTTTGAAAAACTATAAAAAGATATGCTCATCAACCTGTAAAAACATGAGAAATCCATAATTAGAATTAGAATTATTTAAATTTTTAGTAAAAATTTTATTTTATAGCCTCGATATTCGTATAAAAACGGCGGTATTTTTTTTTTACTTTTAAATATCTATCATGACATGAGGCAGTGATCTGCAATGTCAGATATGTCTTGGACCTTAAAGTTAACCTTGGTGATGTTATCAGAATGGACACTTATATCAGGTAATTTGGCTACTTCATATCATATTTATTCAATAAATTTTTAGAATTATTATTGTCAAAGTAAATTAATGTTGAGGTCGCCCAACACTATAATAGAATTGCATTGCGGATCCAAAGCAGCCAGAACGTTTCCGAGTTCACTGAGAAATGCCGAGTATAGTAATCCATAACTCCTCGCTGCCGCATACCTCAGGAATATTTAGTGAAGATGTTTTACATGAAGTAGTAGGGAAATACACAGCGACCCCACCACCTCTTGGAGAATAAATTATTGTTTAAACGTTTTCTTTAAAATGTTCTAAACAGCCATAATGTTATACTTTATAGGGATCAATCTCGGTTTACCGGTTAGGAATGTTTAAATGGTCACTCAGGTCTTCAGACTCATCACCTCCTAAACACTTTAGATCTATCTCAAACATAAACTGCTGGCCACTTGAAACAGTTCACCTGCATTTTTTGGTAAAATTTAAGTTCGAATATTTTTAAAACGAGCCCAGATACTGAGGTGCGGTTTTCAGCTATATCTTGCAAATTGTATTACATATAACCTATGTTAGGCGTAAAACTCACCTCAGCTAAAAAGTTATTTATACAGGGTGTTAAACAAAATTTGCAAGTTTTTTAACTTTTAATTTGTTCCGAAAATCTACAAAAACAATTTTTTAGTTCTAATTGTTAGATTAGCATATTCCTTGGTGAAATTGTAAAAAACAATTTCAAACTTTTTTTAAAATTTGTAATATTTTTTGGGATATGATTTTTAATTTTTCTAGATAATAAGCTGTAACTTTTTATTAGCCATTTGATGTAAAATTTTCTTCTAAGTCATATTTTTTTTATAATGTGCACGGTCTGCACTACCCATAAAATATACAGGGTGTGAAAAAAAGTGGCAAGGTTAGTTAAAAACCTAATGTACGTATATTTCAACAACCTGTAGCATAAAAAAGAATTTAAATTTAAAAGTTTTTACTTAAGTTTGAAGGAGTACCGAGTATTTTCTCCAAACGATTTTTTAATATTCTCACTAACCTTATTATTTTAAAAAATACAGGTGTTGATTTTACAACCAAAGTTACTAACATCGGGTAACACAAGAGACATAGTTTTAAAAATATCAAAAAAATAAACTTAAGACGTTTCTATAACTCGAGAAGAGGTAAGTTTTCTATAAAAAGTAATTAAAAATTACTTCCGCTTGTACCCGGAGTGACCTCTACTTCTTTATTTTAAATAGAACCCTTTACATTTTTGTTAATTATTATCGTATTCAGCTTAAAATTAGCTTATCGACGATATATCACACGGTAAGTCCAGCCGCCATTTTGAAAACAAAACTTAACTTGTGATATATCGTTAAAAATCTAATTTTAAGCTGAATACGATATTCCGTTAAATATACCGGGTCCTATTTAAAATAAAAAAGTAGTGGGTTACTTCCGGTTAAAGCGGAAGTAACTTAATTATTTTTTTATAAAAAATGTTTCTTTTATGGAGTTATAGAGACATTTCAAATTTCAAGTTGGTAAATCAACACCTGTATGTTAAAATCATAAAGTTAGAGAGAAAATTAAAAAACCATTTGGAGAAAATATTCACTACCACGTAAAACTTAGTAAAAAACTTTTAAATTTGAATTCTCTTTTATGCTACAGGGTGTTGAAATTTACGTACACGATTTTTAGGATTGCTAGGTTTTTAACTAACCATGCCACATTTTTTCACACCCTGTATATGTTCTGCATAGTGCAGACCGTGCACATTATAAAAAAAATATGACTTAAGGGCCCTCTAGCAAGAAAACTTTACATCAATTGGCTAATAAAAAGTTACAGCTTATTATGCAGAAAAATTATTTTTTTGACAAAAAAAAACTGAAAAATTTGCGGTCTTGTTTAACTCCCTTTATAAATAACTTTTTAGCTTAGGTAAGTTTTACGCCTAACATCGGTTATATGTAATAAAATTTGCAAGATACAACTTAAAACCGCACCTCAGTATCTCGACTCGTTTTAAAAATGTTCGAACTTAAATTTTACCAAAAAATGCGGGTGAACTGTTTCAAGTGGCCAGCAGTTTAGTTAGACCAGGCTCATTGTTGTTCCGACTTCTGGCATACATATTATGACTATCTTTAAACTATTCTATTAAACTAAAAGACGAACAATTGCGAAAAATAAAATGTGTAAATTGGTTTGATTAAAACGTTGGACATTTCGAAAAATCTTAATTATAATTGATTAAACGAAAACGTAAAAGCTTATATAAATCTTATTTTATCTGCATTAATGTTTACTTGTTATCATTTTTGTATTTATTTTTTTCGATATTCTGTAAACATGCTAATCTATCATTACAGTAAATTGCATTTTATGACAGTATCAAAAAAAAAACAAACAAATCCCAATAAATTGTTAATTTGTTTAAAAGCTTTAATTCCTAGCCCAGCAGCCACTTCTCAGAATGCTTTACAACTAAACGGTACTAAATAGATAATTTTATCTTAAAACAAGGAAGTAAGACTTTTGTATCTCATATATTGTATGGATCTTCCCAGTGGCATATATAGACATTGCTTCCGTTTGAGACGATGAAAATTCAAAAAATTAGAAATAAAAAAAATCCTCACTTTACTTTAATTTTAAGTAAAACTGGCTTGGAGAGGGGGTTAACCCCCAAACCCCAATTAATTACGCCACTGAATCTTCCATATATATATATATATATATATAAATTCTGTCTTGATATCGTTTGTTTGTTTTGCTTATTTTCTTAGATACGCTTTTTAACTGATCATTTCAAGTTATAACGGCTTTTTTTCCGCATATTTAAATTCAGTTCGCTTTACAGTACTGTCTAAGATCAAGTGCCTTTCCCTTCCCGTAGAGTGAGAATAACTATATTATCTTTGGATAAAGAGTGTGTTAACTCGTCAGAATTCTGGTCAAATTCCCTATATTGTTTAACGGTTCTTTAACAACAGTCGAGTTACTGTTGAATCGCTTTACTCTGGAAGCACTGGTTTACCTTTTCTACAGCCTTACGTCTTGATCAGTGGCATGCAGTGCATTTGAAAGCGGGGCAGGAAGTAATAGATCAGAATACTCTAAAAAGCCCTCGGTTTTTGCTTGCGCAGTTCGTCTTATGGCAAGATTTTGTGGCGGAATATTTTTAGGTGACTGATCACTTGGTTTTACTTTTTGATAGATGAATCGTTCATTTTATAACACTATTTTTATTAAAAAAATATAATCATAAAAAATTTCACGTAAAGGAAAATTTTGATTCTCCAAGTACACTGACATTCAAAAAAAATAACGAGCTAAATATTTAGGTACATTTTGAAGAGATTATCTTTTAAATGGTTTGTCGCATTTTGTTGCGCTTTACGTCAGTTGAAAGGAAATTTCATAGACAGTAATTCTACTCTCTGTTTTCGCCAACTTGTTTCATTTTTTTTTATATACAGGGTGTAATATGAAACAATGTTTTTTTTGCAAATTTTTGAAACGCCCTATAGAATAATGTAACTTCAGAAAAGTAGTAAATCATTGTTTATAATTTAGACCTATCTTTTAGGATTATTTTGGCTTTTGTTTCGTTACTCTATATCTATTTTTAAAGAAGACACAATGTTTAACGTAAAAATTGTATTTTTTCCATATTATCCATAACAACTCACAAATCTTCAAAAAGATCTAGTAGCCTTGGAAATTAAAACTGTCAGAAGGCCATTTGTGCTTTGTTAGCTTGTCGTCAAACGTCAAACAGAGGTCAGATACTGAGTTCAATAAAATCTAGGTCTCTTAAATGAAACAATGTTTTTTACAAAAGTAACATTTTATATAAGAATAAATAAATAAAGATTAATTGCAAATCCCAGCTTAGCACTAAAAAATAAATGACTAATATCTGGTATTTCCAACTCTAGCTCTAACTACTGATTCTACACGCCTTGGCATACTTCTTATTAATCATGCAGTAGCCTCTTGTGGAATATTGTTCCACTCTTCTACAAGCGCCATGCATATTCTTCTAAAGTCTGTGTCACACAAGGTCGTTTTCTTAAGCATTGTCCCACTTGGTCCCATAAATGTTCTATTGGGTTTAAGTCGGGGCTTCTCGCAGGCCATGGTAAACGTTCTATACCATTATTATCCAAATACTCAGTTACATTACGTGCAACCTGGGGTCGCGCATTGTCATGAATAAAAATAAAGTCTTGGCCTATATCGTGGGCAAACAGAATAACTGCTCGAGTACGTCGATATATCCCTGAGCATTTAAATAATTTCTTGGTAATTTCTTCAAAGTTCCGTACGATGATCTATAGAATTCCCTTCCCATACCATCACTGAACCACCCCCATTTTTTTCTTTTTCTATAAACATTTCTTGTTCGTATCTTTCCCCAGGCCGTCTCCAAACTTTCTGTCTTCCATCAGGTGATTTCAAACAGAAGGTTGACTCAAGGGTCAGAAAATAAAACCTTGGACCACTGCTCCTCATCCCATTTTGGATCGGTCACTGGAATCCTATTTGTTCCAACCTTCGACGGGCGGTGTAGTCACTTATGACAGTACAACGTACTTCTTGTAGGCGTCTGTTGGTCATCGTCGCGCTCTGAAATCGATTCCTGGTTGCTTGAATAACAATAAACCTGTCATCGATATTTGTGATGCATCTAAGACGACCCGACCCGGTCCTTCTTGTATACTGCCCAATCCCAAGAAACCCTGCTTTTCTGGTTGTCGCTTCTGGTATATCCACTTTTCTGGCAGAATAACTAACACTATTGCCTTCATCTACTAAAGCAATAATTTTGGCAACATTCTCTGGAGTTACTTGTCTAGTTATTATAATTATTGGAGATACAAGTTTGAATAGCGCAGATTTTGTTATATAATAATTTGACGTCTATTTAACATTTCGAGATACGCTAACAGAACACACATGGCCTTCTGACAGTTTTAATTTCCAAGGCTACTAGATCTTTTAAGACTTGCGAGTCTGTATGAATAATATGGTAAAAATGCAATGTTTTACGTTAAAGATTGTATCTCCTTTAAAAATAGAGATAGAACAATGAATCAAAAGCCGAAATAATCCTACGATTTACCATTTTTTTTTGAAGTTACGTTATTATACGCGATGTTCCAAAAATTTGCAAAAAAAACATTTTCTTATATTACATCCCGTATATAAAAAAATGGAATAAGTTAACAAAAACAGAAATGCAGAATTACTATCTATGAAATTTCCTTTCGACTGATCCAAAGCCCAACAAAATGCGATAAGGCGTTCAAAATATACCTAAATATTTAGATCGTCACTTTTTTTGCATGTCAGTGTATTTTTTTAGGGTAGGCAATGCATCTTTGCCTATATTGTATGTACGCCACTGGTTTTGGTCCAGTTATAGATATCCATACTTTAGACGTACTGGAAGATTTGCATCAACCTTCCCACATGCTTGCAGAAAATTATAATGATATTATGACATCTATATAAACGAACTAAATGTATAAATTACTACGCGGTAAAAAGCGCAAATAAAGTTCATTACTTTAACGAATTTTCGCATTTTTCATTTAATTTCAAATATCGTTATTTCCCTCCATCAAGATTATTAATTTAAAGCGTATTTGACGACAATTTTATATAACGGTGTTATAAATTTTATATGATATAAATGAAGCAAATTTAATTGTTTAGCTAAAAAATTTAACGGAAAATTAAATCGGCTTTATAAAATTTTTATGAAGGTGCTAAATTTTAATAAAAGTTAATGGTTCATGGATTTATGAGTAAAAAAATATTTTCTATAATTAAATACTGACTAAAGATGAATGAGTAGTACACAAGCTTTTTGCGAAGGCATGAAAGTACCTTGCCCATTAGGGGTGAAAGACACTTTCAGCAGCATCCCACTGTTGCATTAATACACGCATGGTTGATGTTAGCTATATGAGACCTATAGTTTATTCTAGTATCCGAACTTCAGGTGATCTTGTAATGCGGAGCACATCTGTCTCCAATAAACTTCAACGCTCAATTGCCCATGGACTGTCAGCTCATTGCCTTATTATATAACCTCAATTCCCAGTGTTCGAAATGAAACTGTCGGTCATCGCTGCAACAGCCAATTTTTCAGCAATAGGCTAGAGTAGCACAAGGATAACCTTGGTACAGCACGTGGTACAACGTAGACCCGCCGAAATCTATCGACCGGTTTATTTACGGTGGCTGATTGGCTCCGAACTCAAGACAGCGGGGTAGGTTACGGTGGGTTTCTCGTTTCTTTTAATTTAGTTTTATACTCTGCGTCGGTGAAATTGTTTGTTTATGTGTTTTGTGTTTTCTATAGCTTCGTGTTTTGGAAGTTTAAGTTTAATGGCTCCCTAGAAAGTGGGGAAATAAAGGAATAACCTTGGGCGGCCCAAGCACAAGGAATAATTGATCGGGTCGCTGCACTTATGCAAAAAGAAGCAGGGGAAGGATTCCTTTTAAAAATTTTAGGTAAGTGTAATGTATAATTTCTTTCAGTATTTTAGTTATAGAAAGGTTTTTGCGAAATTGTTTCGAAACGTGCAGTGTAACACTCTATTACAGGGAAATAATATTGGCGGCAACAGAAATCAGTAAAACGACCCTTCAAGCTCATAGAAAAGAAGGCAGAAAAGTTTATGCAAATATGGCCACTACATCTGTTTCCAGCAACAATTAGAGCCGACCATTACCAGTTCACTATAAAAATTAAAATAAAGCAAAGGGCGGAACGATAAATGTAGTGGAGTAGTTTCAATAAGAAAAGAAAAATGTATAGAAATTACAAAAAAGCCGATACAACTGCGAAAAAAAATATGAAAGAAGAAAAAAAGGAAAAATTGGCAAAATGACTACACATACCTTAATAAAAATACTCCATCAAAAATGATATGGCAAAAAGTTAGAAAGAAAACAGAAAACACGATAACCGAATTCCTTGCAGCATAGAAAGCCAGTGGGTGGAAGAATTTCAAAATAAATTGGCTCCTTTTTACGTCCCCAACTGAGGAAAGAAGTTTTCAATAATGAATCAAATTATTTCCTGGATAGGTCGTTTCAAATGGAGGAGCCTAATAAAGCAGTAAAGAATAATAACAACTCGGCCCTAGGAAAAGGCAATATCCACTATGCGATGATTCTCAACATTCCAAAAAAGGCAAAGAAAATTCTGTGGGAATTTTTTTTGCCTTTTTATAATGATAAGGAAACCACCCAGTTCCCACAGTTTGGATATAATATACAACTTTTATTTACTCTACATAAGAAATGATATAGGCTTGACAGAATCCAGAGTAGGACGAATTGGTTTACCTCAAGGCAGTATTTTAAGTCCCCTCCTCTATATTATATACACATTTGATCTGAAGCGCTTATTCAATAATAATATTAAAATCATCCAATTCGCTGATAACGTTTGTGTATACTCAAAGGACAATTCAGCAGATAACTGCAACAATAAAATCAAAAACAAATTCATTGAAACTCTACAATGGTTCGAGCAGAATGGCCTCAGTTTATCTGCAGACAAATCGAGTCTACGCCCTTTTACAAGGAAAAAAACAATAATACCGAATATGCTAACAATAGCGGAAAATCATCAAATTCCATATAAAAATACGGTAAAATGTTTCAGCATTATCAGACAGAAAATTACTATAGCAGCATCATACCCAATAACTATTTAAAGAGAAGAAAACGGCACAAATATACTTAAGTTTTCACAAGTCAAAAATGGGGATCGGATCCTAATACCGCCCTCATGTTTTACAAAGCATATATTCGATCTATACTAGATTATTGTATGGATCCGCAGCAGATACCCACTTGAAAAAAAATTGAATAAGTAAAAAGTAAAGCTCTTAGACACTACGTAGGATTCGTAAGAAGTACACCTATTGTGGTTATGGAAGCCGAAACAGGGGACCCCCACTGTCACTGAGAAGAAACTTCTTCTAAAACTTATCTCTAAGAACAGCGACTTAGTCAGAAGAATACATCATCTCACAAATTCAAATTTCATTCACGCATGTTGGAGATCAAAAAAAGCCCCTTATTAGCTACAAGTTACTCTTAGATAACGCGAACAAAAGAAAAAATTAATACATCATCCTCTTTGCAGCACTTTGAGCCTAAAGATAACTATCTGGAAAACATTCCAAGAGTCATACTGAAATACATAAATATGGACCCCACATATTGTAAAAACATGTTTTTGGAAGACGTTAACACAATTTGGTCAAACCCTGAACACATCTTCACTGAAGGTTCAATTCTAAACGGTAAAACAGGATGTGCATTTTATCACACAAATAAACATTTTATAGACAATGTAAATTACTTGATAGTACTTCTATACAGTGTGTCCCAGATGTGCTTCTCTATAGAGGGATTATACAGCAAAGGTTAAATGGGAAAAGTTTTAGAGGAAACTTAGCGCATCGGCTTCAGATTTACGATCAGTCAATTGGTTTTGGAAATATCGACGAAAAACCGAAAATAGCGGATTTCGTTTTTCGTCAGTGAATCCTTAACGATAAATTTGACAGCTGCCAAAACGTGACATAATTGGGACACTTTTTTTAAGACGAATAAGATGGCGTGTACGACATGTCTCCATCGGCTTTTGTTATCCCACAATCGGCCTCAACTTTCGTTTTTCTTATGGCCGCCATATTCGATTTTTGGAAAGAGCGTAAAGTTTTCAGTCTAATGATGTCTCACAAGTGCATAAAAAATTTGAGTATTATCGAAATATAACACTTCCTAAAGTTAGGTCTTAATTTTCTCTAAGGAGGCCATTATTTATTTGACACAAGATCACAGTAACAAGTAATGTATTAAACGTATTGAATTTTCAATACAACATGAACGTAAATAACGACTAAAAGAAATCTAAATAAGTTGATAACTACTTCATACCTGGGTTACATTAATTTACAAATTTGCAAAATGACGTCTATTTGCATCGAGACACATTTGACAATTGGTAACTGTTTTTCGTACAACCCTGACAAGTGTATTTCCGTTAGTATTTCTAAATGTGTCCAAAACTCTTTGTCTCAGGATTTCTATGGTCGCAAGGGGATCAATTTCATAAACCTCATTCTTCGTATGACCCCAGAGGTAGAAATCCAAGGGCGAGAGTTCAGGGGATCTAGGAGGCCAAGATATTGGACCATTTAAGGAAATAATTCTTTCGTCAAACTGCTCTCTTAAAAAGTTCCTGACTTGAATGGTGTTGTGAGCCGGACATTCATCCTGTTGAAACCAGGTTCTCCTAAATTCATCTTCCGTTAGAGTAGCTCGTAAAGCCGGTACAACCTGGTTTCGCAAAAGCTCTACATATCTCTGTCCGTTTAGGTTGTAGTCAAAAAAATGGTCCTATAAGTCGATTTCCTGAAATGATTAATTATTTATAACTAGGTGCCCAATTAAAAAAGGTAAGTTAGATTAAATTACTAATGACCCCACACCAAACTTTACTTCCAAATCTGGTCTGTAGACGTCTCTCTGTCATTTCCTGAGGGTTTTCCACAGCCCAATGATGACTGTTGTGCCTATTAAAGACTCCACAATTCGCAAACCATACTCTCATCGGACCACAAGACTCGATTTACAAAATCGGGATTTTCATTACATTCCTAGTATACCACTCATAGAAGCGTGATCGTCTTGGAAAATAAGTTTCCTTAAGTCCTTGAACTATTAAGGGTTTGTAAGGATGGTACATATTCTTTTTTAACACTCTCTGTACCGTTGATTTTGGCACATACATTTCCTGTTCTACAGTTCTTACCAATACACTATGATTTTCGTTGATAGCTTGTAAAATTTTTCTGCTGAGGTAACGTCGACGTTTCTGTGTTACTGTAAGTAACATGTCAAACTCTTCTGCATTTGAATAGCGAATACCGGCTATTTTCAATCGGTCTCGACAAATTGTGTGTCAGATTTATGATTTTATTGAGAGAAAAGCGTACTACTTATTAAAATACAACTTTGATACTTTGAATTACTTAACGTCAAAGTCAAAGCCCAGTTTTGTTACAAATAAATCATGGCCTCCTCAGAGAAAATTGAGACCTAACTTTACCAAGTGTGATGTTTCGAAGATACTCAAATCTTTTATGTACTTGTATTGTGTATGTAGACTGGAAATTGAGGCGGGTTGCGGGATAACAAAAGACGATGTGGACATGTCCTACACGCCATCTAAAAAAGTTTCCCAATAATGTCACATTTTGACAGCTGTCAAATTTACCGTTTTGGATTTACTGGCGAAAAACGAAATCCGCCATTTTCGGTTTTTCACCGATATGTCCTAAACCAACTGACCGATCGTAAATCTGAAGCCGGATATCGAATGCGCTAAGTTTCCTCTAAAACTTTTCCCATTTAACCTTTGATGTAGGTATAATAGGAGCCAAGATCCCTATATAGAGAAGCGAATCTGGGAGACACTGTATAATCTGCAGAACTCTGGGCTACTTTGAAATATAGAAATGTTTAGATTTTGCTGAAAATAATAATTTTGTCATATTTACGGATAGCAAAAGTTATTTCCAATCAATTCTAAATTGTAGACAAAAGGTAACTAATAATTATATAATAAAAAATATCATTAACACACACGTAGAGATAAAAAAAAGAAATAAAATCGTACAATAATTTGGATTAAGGCCCACATAGGAATTTTGAGAAATGAAATTGTAGACAAATTAGCCAAAGAAGCTTCTGAAATGGATAACATTCCCAATAGTTTTTCGAATTTCTTACACAGATATTTTCAGCATTGCAAAAAAAACAATGTATAAAAATTGGCAAAATGTATCTGTTGAATCTGATAAGTCTTGCTCAGAAAAAATCATTTTCCAAAATTAATAAAGGCCATGGTTTGGCATAGAATCTGACAGGTATTTTATAAGAATCATCTCACGTTTGAGAAACCATCATACACTATATCCCATGCATATGAAAAAAATTGGAATACAAGGTCCAGAGAACTGTGAGTTGGGGAATCTAGTTGATGATGGGATATTAGGATGTTATAGACAGTATACTTAGAGCTTATACAACCGCTTTGTTAACCTTGGCCCTTTCCCTTTTAATTTCGTCAGGGAACACGGATGTGTATTATATAAATATATTTTATTAATTATATTATATTAAATTCAAAGAGAGATGCTGGCCAATTGGTTTATCCAGTGCCATTAAACAAACAAACGACAATAACAAGAGCCGACAATGGGAGAAAAAGTTTCCGCAAAACTCTAACCTCAACTATGAGACAAAGAATAAATTTAAAATTTTTACATTACAGAGAAAAGATCACCCACGGTTAAAGCAAATATTTTTACGCAGAGAAAAATATATTATAGTGAAATCAACCAAGACTTATACTTTTTTCGGGAATATTTCTTTATAATATCAAACATTTTTAATTTTTTATAGCTTTTCTGAAGAAAATGCTGGAACAGCTTGTTGTACTCTAGTGAAATAGTCAATCTATCAAAATTAGATATTTTATTGACTTGCCCAAAAGCCAAAAAAGAAATTTGTTTGTTATTCTAAACGCAACAATTAATCTGTAAAACATATTTATTAAAAAAAAGGTGTGGAATTTTAATTTCATCCACAGGTATGTTAGGTAGTTAAAGGCGATAACACAAAAATGTCAGTAACGCAACTATTTCATTAAGAACAGCACCGATAAACAGAACCGTTACGAGTGTGATGATAATATTCAACAAAAATACATCCAATACTGTTCTACCAAATTTCCACGAGATATGGAAAAATTTTAAATTTTTCTAATAAATTCATAAAATAAATATATTTTTAACGTCAAGCAACCCACATAGCGGTTAATACTGGGGTCCAATTTAGTTATAACAATAACAACGGGGGCTCGATATTTCGGCGTCAGTTCTGTGGTCAAACACTAAAAAAATACAAACCTGATGTAGGTATATGGCACTGGCCAGTATTATAGCAACAAAATCAATTTTTATACATAGTTGTTAATAATTTCTTAAGAAGTATTCTGTTTTTGAGACCACTGGATTATTGCACTATGGATATAAAAGCAAGAAAAACATTTAAATACATATTTCTGATTATCTCCTTTTTATTTTATGCAGATTTTTCTTAGTTGTTTGTTAGTCTTATTATCAGGGACATAAATACAACATTTTAATATTTTGCTGTTTATAGTGTGATACAAACAGATTTATTAGTAATGTTTTGTGGGTGGCACAATCAATTTATTGACAGTATTGTCTGTCAACAAGGTTTCATTGGATTTGAGGCAAATGATGATTAATCAATAAAACTCAGGAATGAGCAGTCAATTATCGCAAAATGTTTTTCACTTCATGAATCTCATCAAATTACGAGTAGTGAAGAAATATAAAGCACTGGTAGTTGTTAGTTAAAAAAATACTGGGCGAACTCACAACACCTCAAGGGCATCAAAGCTCAACGTTATGGTGTTCAGTTATTTTTAGTGACGAATCCAAATTGAGTGAGGACATCCCAAAGGTAAAAAAGTAGACACCAAGTACAGCTCTACAACGGTAAAATATGTAGTGGTTCATTGATAAGGGGGAATTTTACTTTGGTGTTTGAGACTTGTCCTCTTCATAGAATTGAAGGCACAATGGAAGAATGTTATGATATCCTATATAGAAGCATGCCTTACTCTATTAATTTCATCAAGATAACTGCCCTAAACATTCTTCAAAGCGCTAAACGACTAGTCCTAAGAAAAAAAAACGGTAAATTTAGCTCAGCATATAGATTTTTACCAAAATGTTGCCAAGAGTCATCCCCATATGACCCTCAATTTTTGAACAAAATTTGAAGTAAACCGGGTAAGTGATTTTTAGCTATGCCAAAAAAATATGTAAAAACCTGGGAGGTTGATTTTTTCACGATTACAAAATTTTATTTGACCGCCATTTTGTTCCGCCATCTCGAATTAGTCCCACAATTTTACCAGTTTATCTCTATATTACAGTTAACTCTTGCAGAAAATTTGAAATCAATCCAATAAATATTCTTTGCAGGCAGATTTTTTAAATAATTTATTGAGCTGCCATTTTGTTTCGCCATCTCGGATTCGTACTAATATTTTACCAGTATGTTCCCATATAATACTTGATTGTTGTGCAAAATTTAAAGTAAATTGGATACGAGTTTTTTAGTAATAATATTTTTAACATTTCATCAGAGCGCCATTTTGGATTTTTACCAAAATATTATCAGGTCATCCCCATATAACCCTTGTTTTTTCGACTAAAATTTTAGGTCAATAGAAGTTTTTTAGCAATGCCGACGGTAGATGGCATCTAAGGACCCGAAAAGGTGAAGACCTGCAAAAACCTGGGAGTGATTTATTTACGATGACAATATTTCCCTCTTACGAGGGAAGTAAAGATCAGTGTTATGAAGAGCCACCTCAATCCCCGAAGCCCTATAGAAACAATCTGGGAGTATATCGACAAAAAGTGTAGAGAGAAATTTAAGTGAATCTTTGAAGCACTTGAAGAAACGTGGTGTGTCTAGTTTCAGGTATACCATTGAACATTATAAATAGCCTTATTTCATGCTGAGAAGGTGGTTCTGTACATACGGCTAAAAGTTACTATAAAACACACTATATTTGATATTTAGTTTTGTATTGCTATATAATATAAATTTAATAACAATATAATCTCTTGCTATAATTTTGTCCAAATATTTGCTACAAAAATTCAGTAACTTTTTTTGTATAATTCGTTTTTCTGTAAAATATGTTGTTATTGTGTATTAGTAAGTATCCCCACAATCTAAAATTAGTTTTTACCAAATCATTCATTTAGTTTTTTAATTAAAAAAAGTTGTTGCTATAATTTGGTCAATAATGTGTATTTAAATCATATATAGAAATTAAAAAAATAACTAACTATTAAATGGGGAGTTGTACTAAATTTTATACAGAAAAACTATAAAATTCTGTCAGTTTGAGAGATGGATTTGAAACTTTTTATTTCCCTCGTAAAAGGGAAGTATTGTAATCGTGAAAAAAATCACCCTCCGAGATTTTTTCAGATCTTTACTTTTCAGGATCCCTAGATGCCGAAAAACAAGTGTTCTCAATTCCGTCGGTCGGACTGTCTGTTCGCGGCATAGCTAAAAAACTACTTACCCGAATGACTTTCGTCAAACATTAAGTGTCATTGGGGATGACCTGTTAACATTTTGGTAAAAATCCAATTTGAAGAAACAAAATGGCGGTATAGTGAAAGTTAAAAAAATTATTACTTAAAAACTGTTAATCGAATTATCTCAAATTTTGCTCAAAAATCAAGTATCATGTAGGGATCAACTGGTAATTTTGGTACGAATCCATGATGGCGGAACAATATGGCGGCTTAATAAAATATTCAGCCTGACAAAACTACTTAATAGATTGATTTCAAATTTTATGCTATAATTAACTGTGGTACTAGTTAAAGATGGCGGCCAAATAGAATGTTTGTAATCGTGAAAAATCACCCTCTCAGGTTTTATATACCTTCACGTTTTAGCCAAAAATAAGTTTTATCAATTCCATCGGTCCGTCTGTCGGTTTGTCTGTATGTCTGTCTGTCAGTTTACGGCATATATAAAAACTACTTATCAGATTGACTTCAAATTTTAGTCAAAAATTAAGGGTCATATGGGGATGACCTAGTAATATTTTGGTAAAAATCCAATATGCCGGAGCAAAATGGCGGCCTAGTGAAACGTAAAAAAATTATTACTAAAAAACTAATTATTAAATATGCCTCAAATTTTGAAAAAAAATTAAATGTTACATAGGAATAAACTGGTAATATTTTGGTATGAATATAAGATAGCAAAACAAAATGGCGTCCTGATAAAATATTTAAAAAACAAGCCTGAAAAAACTACTTATTAGATTAGCTTCAAATGTTGTGCAATCATTAAGTGTGATATAGAGATAAACTGGTAAAGTTGTGGTACCAATTCAAAACAGCGGAACAAAATGGCGGGCAAATTTTTTTTAATCTTATTAAATTGACTATAAATTTTGCAGAAAAATTAAATATGATATAGGGATAAACTGGTACGAATTCAAAATGAGGTAAGAAAAATGCGGTGTGCGTCAATGTAAAAACTACTCCTCCGGGATTTTTTCAGATCTTTACGTTTCGGGGTCCCTAGATGCCCGAATATAGGTTTTCTCAATTTTGTCGGTCTCTCTGTCTGTCAGTCAGCCTGTTCGCGGCACAGTTAATAAAAATAAAATATGGCGTAACAAAATGACGGCCTTGTCAAATGTTAAAAAAATGATTACTAAACTAAGACTTATCCAGTTTACCTCAAGTTTTGCAAAAAATTGAACTGTTATTATCTATGAAACGAGTCCAAGATGGCGAAATAAAATGGCGGCTTAATAAAATATTTAAAAATTCAGACTGAAAAATTACTTAATAGATTGATTTCAAATTTTATGCAAGAATTAACTGTGGTATAGAGATGAGCTGGTAAAATTGTGATACGACTTCAAGATGGCCGCCAAATGAAAGGTAATTGTGAAAAAAATTACTTCAAATATTGAAAAAAAATTACGTGTTACGTGGAGATGACCTGGTATTATTTTGGTAAAAATCCAATACGACGGGACAAAATGGCGGCCTAGTGAATTGTTAAAAAAAAGTATTACTAAAAAACAAATTATCCAGTTTATTTCAAATTTTGCGCAAAAACTAACGCATCAACCTGTAATATTTTGATATGTATCCAAGAGAGCAAAACAAATTATTTTAAAAAATCAGTCTAAAAAACTACTTTTTAGATAAAATTTAAATTTTGGACATCTATTAAGTGTGATATAGAGATTAACTGGTAAAACTGGTACGAATTCGAGACGAAGAAACAAAATGGCAGCCAAATAAAGTGTCTAAAAAATCAGTGTAAAAAATATTATTCAATTGATTTAATATCTTGCAGTAAAACTGAATATGGTACAGGGATTAACTGGTACGAATTCAAAATAACGATACAAAATGGCGGTTTTAAAAAATCACTGTAAAGAAATCAATTTATTTTAAATCATTCCCAGAAAATAAGTGTGGCATAGGTACAAACTGGTAAAATATTGGTACGATTCGGAACAAAATGGCGCACAATAAAAATGTTTGAAAAAACAATGTACTAAATGACTATGTGCGAAAGTAAATTGGGTTACACTTTACTATTCCTAATGAAAGGAAAGATTCATAACGAGGGAAGTTCCGGGTAAAGGAAATTTACCGATTTTTTTTTTAACATATTTAAAAAGCTTTACTTACTAAAATACGATTGGTCGGTCAATAATAAAACCACCATAAAATGTAAATTCTTGTGACACGAAAATTGATATGAATAAATTTAAAAGGGTTACTTGCAAATAAGTTCTTCTATTAATGAAAAATCCTTAATCCGGCCCATGTCAACTTTACATTCAAAGCACTGGCACCAACGGTATCATCGGACACATATGCAAGACAAGTCGCTTGACATATACACGCCGAAAGATCTAATATTAAGACACTTAAGGGGTTCGGAGCCCCACACTGGCCCCCTTTAAAAGGGGGCCCCAGCAGCCCGTTCTGCCGCTTGTTACTCACTAAGTTTCTATCCAGAATAATATCACACAACACGCTCAAAATATAAGTTTTATTTCAGTACTCCTATACAAGCGAGGCTTTTTGAGTATTTTTGACCTGTTTAAGTTCCACACACAAGCAGACTTGCCTGAACAAAATTTTAATGTTAATTATAGACATAAACAAAACAGAAATATCCATCTATACATAGAATCCCGTTGATCTTGTGAGTATTTTATAGTACAGTAAGTATTGACAACTCCGGCCGACAATAGCCACTGGAATTGAAAAATTAAGGCAACAAATAATTACAAACTTATACTTGGCGCTGTCTGACTATTTTTTTTCAGCTGGGCTACAGAAAACATAATTTCTAAAATGTTCAAATAAGGCGAAAAAAAAAATTTTTTGAATTCTATGAATTTGTTGAGTTAGATTTAGTATCGGGTTAAGAAAAAAAAATCTTTTGTCTAATTTTTCGCTAATGTTGGTGAACTCGATAACAACGATATTGGCGAAGTTTTAATGATTTTTATTTTTCAAAAATAATAAAAACCATTAAGAATTTTCCTCGGAATTTTCTTATTTTCAAATTACATTACAAGACTATCAACAGAAAACAATAAGAAATCTCAGTAAATAATAATAATAATATTAGATTCCCGTCTACGCGGGGTATTTTAATCTTAAAAAAGCATGGTACGTTTCAATTCTATTGTTTAAATAAAACATCTCATTTCTCTTTTGACTTCAAAATCGCCTCAACATTTTAAACATATTTCATCTAACACCTCCTATACTTAATTCCAACAGAAAGAGAAAACTGAGAATTTCATACTTTGAGAGATCTAAAATCTAAACGACTTGACTTAGGTAAAATGCACTTTTTATATTTTATGGTTTTCTTATGATGTCATTTTCGGAATCTATCTGATATAAAACTTTTTGCCGTTTATTTTTTTAAGTAGATAAGCCGAATTAAACAAGCAAGATCCTACAGCTTCTCAAAGTATGAAGAAGTCAATTTTTTAATACCAATATCTTGAAAACTGTTGAAATATGTAAAAAGCATCGCACACGCAATATGTCAAGAATCTTGAAACCATACGACCATCGAAGAGATTGTATTTCGTTTAAAGATAAAATTAAAATTGGCGCTTACGCTGCTTTTTCTGAAAAATATCCCTAAAAAATCAGTAAATTCACCTTTACCCACACTTCCTTCGTACATATTACGCTATCTACCATAAACAGTCTATATATGCATATAATAATTTGGTAATAACTTTATACATATTCTATAAAATGTAATTTATTTCAATTTTATTTAGGTAAAATTACTAATTCAATAGCCCTTCAAACTGAGGCTCTGACACAATCCTGGGGAATTCAGTGTGCTGTGCAAACTGACTTGGCTTTAAGATCTATTGCTAACCAATGTAGTTTAATAATGAGAGAGGTAACCATGAATGAAGGAAATTACAATAGCCGTGATGACAGAAAAAGTCAAAATCAGTCTAATAAAAAGATATCGCCTAAGAAAAAACCAGGGCCAAAAAAAATTAATACTATCTCATTACGCAATAAAAGATATAGCGTTGGACAAAATTTGTTTATAGAGATAGTACGGCGTAGAATTGTTAGCTAATACTAAATAAGTTTTTGAGGGATGACTTTTTAGTGGATGGTTGGGTCAAATTTGGAACTGGCGTAAAAGAGCTGGTAAACTCTGCATTTCAACACACTAAAGAGTACTCCTCGATGGACTTTGTAGTACTTTGGGCATCAATAACTTTAGTGTTAATAATAAATTTGGTTTGGGAACGCTATTATCAATTGGTAAATTCACGAATTTAGTACTTTGTTTAATTTATGACATTTCTTACGAAAATAATATATAAAGATATGTCTTTCAATATATTAATCAATTTCTAGTAAAGAACTATAATGTTCTATATATTAATAATATTGACAAGGCTTTTGTTTATAACTGTGTGCCACCTGGTATAAATATTGTTTCTGTCACCCATATGTAAACAAGATGTTTTAACCTTTATTAAAAACTTAAAGAACTCAGATGCCGTAGGACATGATGGCATATCAAATAATTTGTTGAAAAGGTGTGGATTTGCTTTGTGTGAAGATCCAAAGATACAGATTTTTATTGATCTAGTTTACATACATATTGTACTTAAAGTACAAATAGGAAAATAATATCATAGCATCATAGTATAATAAATATAGTATTATTAAATATTAAACATAATTTTAACCAATCGCTATTTTATTAGAATCTAAACATTTAGTATTAATATCTAGATCCTATCTGCACACAAAGGGAGGAAAACTCAGCTAGACTTTTTAAAAGTCTGTGTGAGATATATTCCCTTCCTGTTTAAGCAACATATTATGTGAAATTATATATATAATTAGTTTAATCTTAAAAAAAAAATTAAAAAAAACAAATAAAAAAATCCTTGAAGGCAGAAAAACAGGGAGAGGCAGAGAGGTGAGGCGCAGAGCACGCAATGATAACACAAAAAATCTTAAATATAGTTTTCCATTAAATTATGAAAGTTTCTGTAATTGGAAAGGACCAAATCCTTTGTTTTATATTTATATTTATTAAAGTTGTGTCTGTTTTCTTTGCAGATGAGTCCTGTGAAAAAAAGGTATTTGTATATTTAGATTTAAAACCGATCTAGTGCTATATTGATGGTCATTCTGCCAAAATAAACGCTTAATTATTGGAAAATGCCATTATATGAAAAGGGAGATTCAAATGAATATTCATATTATAGAGGGATACGTTTGTTAACAAGAATTTCAAAAAAATTTCAAACGAATTTAAAACATCGGTTACTTCACTTTTTTAATAATATTATTTTTATTATTTGTTTCTCAACATGGGTTTACAGAATCTCGCAGTACTGAAAGTGCCCTTTCCAAACCACAGTTGTTGATGCAACTGATAAACAACTTCATGTATTGGGTTTATTTGTGGATTCCATATGGTCAACCATGAGCTACTATTGTTAAAGCTGCATCATTATGGTATTAGAGGACAAGCATGGAAGCTGATGGAGTCTTACTTGAGTGGGCGACAAGAGTATGTTTTGGTAAATGGGATGAAGAGCGGCTCATTGATAGTAGATTGTGGTGTTCCACAGGGTTCAGTTCCTGGACCGTTACTATTTCTTGTTTATTCTAATGACCTCATTTTCTACAAATATCTCGACTGGTATTTTTGTCATAACATATATAGATGATATAAACATTGTGGTCGTGGAAAAAAGTGTAGAGTATCTTAAAGAACAGCAGAAAAAAAATTGTTTGATTATACATCAAAGTAAAACAAATTTTGTATTTTCAAATAAAAACAAAATAATGACTTTCTACTTCACGAAATTGAAAGAGGTGCTATTACACCTTCCGGTTCCTTAATATAGTCGAAATTCTATGTTGTCAGTATATTATTCTAATATACACTCTCACTTATCCTACGTATTAAAATTTCAAAAATATAATTAATTCATTACATAAGTGGTTAAATAAATTAAGTTAATGCAAAGTTGTGACAAATTATAATATAAAGCACACATTATATAAAATATAAACGCAGTGCATGTTTTACATATTTTATTGAAATTAGTTTATTAAGTTAAAATTAATATGAACCTATGCACAGCAAACTTTTTTAGCGTTTCATAGTGTATAAGGTTTTATTAGATGTCGTTACAATGATATTAGAATGTTCCGGATACATTACTTACGACGGTTCCTGCCATTCCAGCATATGTACATTCAAAACTCAAGTGGCGAAAAACATAGAAATAAATCAAAACAATTACAGCAATTCAACCATACCTGAAACAAAATAAAACAAAGTCAAGACATATGTCTAAAATAAAACACTGTATAGAAAATATAGTCAGACTTAGTAGTACAGATTTCATCAGGGTTGTTCAAAAGAAACTTACAAAATTCATATGTTCTGTATAAGTATTTTTTCATAAAAACGCTGGAAGACGTGAAATAGGCAAACCCTTAATTGGTTGGCACCCAACTTTTTTTTTCAAATGGCAGCCTAGGTCATGTGGGGGGTGAAAAGGTCTTCTAAAACTGAATCCGATACAAGCAACAAATTATGGGTCTGCCCATTTCGTTACATTAAAACATATAAAAGTACATCCTTATGGCGTAATGCGGAACGACCTTGGTTACCATCATTTATTAAACCCCATCAATATATCCAGTGACTTGGGAAAATTTAATTTAATTATCTTGAGAGGATTGATTAAACGATAGTGGTATTTATTCTTGCCCCATACTTTAAGGAGCAACTTCCTAATATCACAAATTTTTACCTTGCAAAATGCAGGTAAAAAGGTACCCAAATTTTTTAAATTCTAGGATAGTTTTTTCCCACATTTGGTTGTTTATTTGGCAAATACCTACACAAAAAAAATGATAAATTCAATTAATCTTTCAGTTTGATCATTGGATTTTAAGCAAGTGTTAGTATTTTGGAACTTTTTTGGATATTTTTTAATTATGGTGCTCTCAGAAAGGCAGCATATTGAAATTTGGATATTGTTGGGTTGTGGAGATTAAGTACGGAACCAGGATGAAGGTTGTTCAATCCTTATTAGTATCCCGAGAATACAATTACGCGGTCAATTGAGAGTAGGATATTTCAGAAATTTGAAGAGCATGGTACAATTACGGATTTACCTAAAACGGGCCGACCACCCGCTTTAACTAAAGACAAAAAACTTGATATAATCCTATTATTTTAAGAAAGTCCACATTCTTCAACGAATAATTAGCTAGACTTACAATTCTGTAAAGAAATGATGTGAAGATATGATGAAAATAACACATTTATTTGAAGAAAATCTTAGTGCTGAGAGTTACTTAGATTTCCTCTCGATCGATATAATACCCGCATTAGCAGTAATGTTTCCTAAAAAGGGTGATCCGGATATTCGCCATGAACGAATATGGTTTCAACAAGATGGCGCACCACCGCATTTTGGTATAAATGTTCGAAGGCCGTTGGACGAAATTTTTCCAAATCGGTGCATAGGGAGACGGGATTGCATTGAATGGCCACCAAGATCTTCGGACTTTACACCACTGAATTTCATTCTATGAGGGTATTTGAATTGAATGTGTTTAAAAATAGACCAAACAGTGTCGAGGACCTACAAGAGGGAATCAGGATGGAAATTACTAATTTACCAGCCGGAAGTATTCGAAGTGCGGTTGATAGTATTTACCAGAGACTCGGTGCATGTCAACTAGAAGGTGGAGATCACTTTCAGCATTTGTTACATTAGCCGAATCAGGTGAATGCTAGTATCGGATTCAGTTTTAGAAGACGTTCTCATAGAGCCCCCACAAGTCGCCATTTGAAAAAAAATAGTGTGCCTACAAATTAAGGGCTTGCTAGGAAGGGACTGAAAATATTACAAAAAGACGACTAATTATTACAACTATTTAAATCACTTCAAGTGTTCCAGCGTTTTTGTGAAAAATGACTCATACAGAAGATATGAATTTTGTGCGTTTCTTTTGAATAACCCTGTACATTTATTTAATTAAAGGTATATCAAATACATTCAAGGTAGAACAGATTTTCTTTTATTTCTTTGTAGATTTGTATCTTGTTTTTTATTCTGATAATACCATACTTGTTTTGGGTTGAGAAAAGTAGAGGTACTACTAAGATATCTTAATCTTACATACAATTTTATATTTATTTATTTTGCCAATTCTTGCTAGTGAAAATGTCTAGAGAAGAACATGTGCCTCATCAAATAAAAGAAAGTATTGTTAATCTACACCCAAAGTGGTCAGACGCAAAGTAATATGTAAAAAACATTTAATTTAAATAAGTTGCTTCTAGAATTATTAAACAGTATTATTTGGGCATTTTTCGGTTAAAAAGGAAGAGTGGAAGAGCCAGGGAAAACAAATCGGTTTCAAGAAAAATGTTAAAAGTTGCAAAGAACGAACCTTTTATTGGTTCCAATAAAATAAAGCGACGTAGTTTTGAAGAGCTTGGGATAGAAGTAACCTCTAGGACTGCGGGAAGTAGATTACCAGAAGCTAAGTTATTTGATAACAGACCGATCAAAAAAAATATCTCCTATCAAAAAGAAATAAACGTGCCTGTCTCAATTTTGCGCCATTAAATCTGCATTGGATCAAGTAGAATAGTATGACCTAAGTGAGACGTCCCAAAATTTAACTACTTAACCCAAAGTATTTTCTATATTGAAGCACGGAGGTGGACTCGGTAAAGGTGAATGTCAAAGCGGTGTAAAGGCGTTAAAAAAATATTGGATACTTTGTAAAATACTAAAATTTGTTTTAACAGATTGTTGATTTCAAATATAAAATATAGTTTTATCTCGGTTTTTCATGGAAGTTTCTCTATTTTTCCACAAAAAGAAATATATTCTGTATAAATAAAGGAATAAAATCAAATATTCTTATTTTTATTAAATTGAGACCACATATGCTGTATTAGCAGAAAAACGAATAACCGGCATTTGGGGAAGTGCACACATTTGGTTATTCGGTTCTGCTTTGACTGGCCCAAAATAGCGACACCAATCGGAAAAATAACGAATACCGAATAATCGCTATAGTAACCCGTCCACACCGTTTCTCGCTGTTCGCCAAATGCAACATATGTGGCCACGATCAGATCTTAATTATTCGTTTTTTAACAGCAAAAAACCTGTAGCATTTGACCTTTTTTAAAAAAGCCTAGTGATACTTTTTATATAGAAAAGCATTTTGGCTGCATAATAATTTTGGAGCCAGAGTGCCTAAGCCACAGGAAATATTTTTATACAGTTATAAATAATTTGTTAATAACTACTTCACCTTGGACAAACCAATCTGTTTTTTTCCATCTCTAAAAATTATTTTATAATCTACCTGGTTTTTTATCACTCGAGTGTGTTATGGTCAATACTTGTCTGGCCATTTTAACTGATAACGAAGTTTAGAGGTTGTTATTATGTTATCACTATATACAGCTTGTTAACAGATGGGGGCAACAAGTGAACCGAAAGAACAAAAATCTTATGTTTATGGAACAATTCATAAAAAATTTGCGTCTAAAAAGATCGCCATTCGCCTTACTTTAAACTTCAATGTCTACTGTCCCCAACTTTAGCAGCATATACAGGGTGATCCATGAAGAATGGCCTCCAATCGTAACTTGGTAACCGCTGATTACATACACAATTATGGGGAAAACATATTTGTTAGTAAATCGGCTAAGAGAAAGAACTAGAAATTATTTTCAAGTTCGAAAAATAGTCGCTAGGGGGCGTAACAGCAACTCAAAAATGGAAATGCCGATTTTTGAAGGTTTGTCGAAAATATAAGCATGTGGCATTCTTCGGGCAATTATGCAGCTCTTTGTTATTTATCATTTTTCTTCTATTTTCAATAATAAAGTGGTGGAAGAAGGTCAAACTTTTTTTCTTTCGAACGTTTATATCCCTGTTTTGAACTTGGTGTTAAAGAAAAGCGCTTTTTTTGCTAGTCTTGTAGAGCTATTAACTATACGATAGTGATTCTATTAGTGGTCACTAGATGGCGTTTTTTTCCGAAATTTTCAAATAATACGGATTTTCTCAAAAAAATCAAATGTTTTGATATGACATTTTTGTCATAATTTAATTTAAGGTTATAAAAGGTATCGAATACTGACATAAAAATTCCAGATTCGTATTTAAATTTAAAAAGTTGATGATGGTCACCCGAATCCGAAACGTCAGATTGAAAAACTAACCTCACCAATTTGTAGAGGGGAAAGAGTGATAATGATGAAGTGAAAATTATTTTCATCTGTCATTTGAACTAAGCCTACAATTATAGAGAAACCATAAAAGTTATGTATTTTTTTGTTTTTTTTTTAAGTTATGTATTTTTTTGTTTTTTTTCAGTTTTTCTAAAATTGTAGCCTTAGTTGAAATGACAGATGAAAATAATTTTCACTTCATCATTATCACTTCTTCTCCTCTACAAATTAGTGAGGTTAGTTTTTCAATCTGGCGTTTCGTATTCGGGCGATCATCAACAACTTATTTAATTTAAATACGCACCTGGATTTTTTATTTCACTGTTCGATACCTTTTATACCCTCAAATTAAATTATGATCAAAAAGTCAGAAAAAATCCGTGTTATTTGAAGAATTACGAAAAAACGCCATCTAGTGACCACTAATAGAATCATTACCGTACAGTTATTATCTCTATGTGAAAAGCAACAAACGCGCTTTTTTCTGACACCATGTTCAATGTAATCGGTTCATCCAAAACAGAGATATAAACGTTCGAAAGAAAAAAGTTTGACCATCCCCCACCACTTTATTATTGAAAATAGAAAAAAAAAAGAAAAACAGCAAAAAGTTGCATAATTGCCTGAAGAATACAATGCTTAAATTTTCAACAAACCTTAATTAGGAAAATTCAAGAGAAAATCGGCATTTCCAGTTGTTGTTACGCTCATTTTTCGAACTTGAAAATAATTTCCAGTTATTTCTCTTGGCAGATTTACCCATAAATATGTTTTCCCAATAATTGTGTGATTAAGGAAACCTGGCTCAAGAACAAACAAAGATTCACATTTTCCAATTATAATGTTTTCAGGACTGATAGAGAGAGAGCACAGGGTTGCGGAACTCTAATACTAAGGGGATTGAGGGCACTTACACAAAAATTGCACTCAAAGATCACTTAGATAGATATTTTGCCAATGCTCTTTAGGAGTCCCTCCAACGATACTATACTTAAAAAAGCGCTCCGTTTAGGCAATACAACTAATATGGAACTAAAAAGAGCCCCCCCTCCCAATTAATCTCTTTAAATATTTAACTTATATAATAAATTCAACATCTTGGAAAAAAGTGAAAATTATTCTTTAAAAAAAGAGGGGAAAGTGCGTATTCCACTAACAGTTATACGTCTATTAGCCTTCTCTCAACTATAGGCAAAATATCAGAGAAAATCATTCTCACAAAATTACAAGGAAGAAACGTTGTAAATTCGAAATAATAAAGACAATACAAGTCCGACAGAACGATTTTAGTGATTTAAATATTAGATCTAAAAATTAAATCCAAGTGCATTTATTAGATTTGTCAATAAGAATTTATAATTATAATAAAATAAAACATTTTAGTCAAGGACAGGATTACTGCTAGAAGATAGCAAGTCATTGAGGTGATAAATTGGATTAAGATTGGCGTCAATACTGGGTGCTGCTGGTAACGAAACTATCAATGCACGGACTTTTTGGAGGTAAATCATAGGCGGGACGTTTGTTAAGCATGCATCAAGCTAGACTTCATTGAATACTCATTCACTAATAAATCATGATGTTAAGGACAATAATTTGAGCTTCGCCATAGATTTAATCCAGCTTTGCGTTTCGAAAGGAACATCTGCTGTGGATCTTACATATCGAATGTTAAAGCGAAACACGTCAAGGTGTAATTAAAAATTAAAATGGAACGTTATTACAGTTTCTCTTAGCAAAAAAAATAAATTCGATTAGATAAAGGCAGATCCCGTGACCTATTTGAAAATGCCGTTTAAACTGTAGAAATGACTAGCAGTAAAACGTAAGACGTTCGTTAACAGGAAACGTATTCTTCGTTAATTAAGTTGCATATTATTGACGCACATAAATCCGTCAGCAAAAGTGTCAATAACATAGCATTGTTTTCTTGGCATCCTACAGGAACAAAAAGGAATTTATTCAAAAAGAAATAAACACAAGATTTCCTTTTCTGAATTCTTAAAGGGGCTTTCTTCCAATAAATTAATTATTCTTCAAATAAGAAAAGTAGGTTCTTATAAAAACTAAAATTAATAGCTCAAATGACTTTTATTTGTTCTTAAGGGTTAACATTCTTTTACTCTTTCTGTTGTTTGTTATTTGCTTCAGAGAATCATAATTTCCCCCTACTTGTTTGCAGGAGTTAAGTGGAATACATTATTAAATGTAGAGTAATGACAATGTTTAAATCCCATGATTTTATTGTCCGTATTCTTTAATGGGGGGGGGGTAGCTCGTAAGAGCTTTAGCCCATGTACCGGGTGAGAAGTTATAAAGTAACACTCCCTTTAACTTTTTTTACTATTTATCGCACATAAGAAAACAAAATACTACCTTATAGGAAATTTCTAGTAGATTCTGAATCCGCATTCGGGTTTTTTTTAAATAAAATATACAGAGTGGAATTGAACACCCTATATTTTTACTGATGTTGGAAAGACCATTAAAAGAGCTTTTCAAAAATACCCCAATTGATACCACTATCGTCTAAAGTTTTTTTATTACTTACAGATATAGCCAGAAAAACAAAGAAATAATCAACGAAAATATTTTTTAATCGCAATGAACATTTCCGTCCTGGTTACGTATGCATTCTTGATAAATAGTTGGCAAATGACGGTTTATTGCATTTTCTGTAAAATGTTTGTTCTTTCCGTTTAGAATGTTCACTTCTTCTCTTATAAAAAGTTTTATATTTTCGGAATTATCTAAATTATGTTAGTATATTTGGTTTTTAAGATACCCCCATAGAAAATTAT
The DNA here is from genome assembly GCA_030620095.1 of Kuschelorhynchus macadamiae. Taxonomy (NCBI): domain Eukaryota; kingdom Metazoa; phylum Arthropoda; class Insecta; order Coleoptera; family Curculionidae; genus Kuschelorhynchus; species Kuschelorhynchus macadamiae. The sequence continues at coordinate 30,747 of JAUTXW010000757.1, read as the reverse complement.
CCATGGGCCAAGTCGGGGCTGTTGGCCAGCCAAGGAATTGTTCCGTACCTCCCGATCCATTCATCATAATTGACGTGTAAATGGATGTAGTGCAGTTGTAGGGTTGCGTGAGGAGGGGAGCAATCGTGCTGAAAAAATATTCTATGACGGGTCTCTCCGGTAGATCTTCTACTGATTCGGCAACAGTTAACGGTTAAAAGTTATTTAAAAATTGATGATATACTTCCCCGGTCAGGTTGCGGACAAAAAAATATGGTCCTATAATTTATTACCAAGTATTCTACACCACACGTTTACCGTTACTCTTCCCTGAAACTTAACTTCTGTTACAAATTGTAGGTTCTCTTGTGCCCAGTGCCTAAAGTTTTGCCGGTTTGGTAAACCACTTATGGAAAAGTCGGATTCATCAGCACATAGTATATCTTTGAAAAAATCTCTATCATTTTGAAGTCTGTTTAGCATGAAATTACACAATTGGCGCCTCCGATCTTTATGCTGCTGAGAGAGTTTTTGAATTTTGTGAAATGTGTAGATATTGAATTTACATTTCTTTAAAACCATCCGACGCTTTTGCGCGAAAATCCTCTGATCAAAACGATCTAGACGGTTTTAGCTTCCTAGTCTCACATGATCTTCTCGAATTTTCTATGTATAACAATAGGATATCTAGTTCGTTCTCGTCATGGTCACAGTTTCCACTTATTCTTCTCTTTCTTTGCAAATTTGCAAATCTTGTAAAATGAGAATGAATGCTTTTGATGGTTTTCCTTGTGGGAATGGCTGCGGCTATATTTTGGTTATTTTAGTATTTCTTGTTTCTGTTCCGTCGAATACACCATTTTACCAGCAAAAATCACTAAATAACTGTATCGTTACTAAGCGATATATACAAAAACGTCATTGTTTTTTGATTTCCAAAGCCTACTTTTTTGTTAATTACTAAACACATCTTTTTAGTTTTAAATGCGTATATTTCAAAAACTATTAAAGATAAAGGCAGTAAATGGGGTATTTTTTTTAAAAAGCTGTTTTAATGATCTCTCCAACATCATAGTTTATATCATCTGCTGATGCTAACTTGCTTAGCGAAACGCGCGTCCAGAACGTAACAGGTTGTGGTGTATTGCAATTAGAACTCTTGTATTTTGATCTATCTCCCACCACAGGTTCCAGTGTTAGGACTTTCCAACATCAGTACAAAATACATTTTAAAAAAATGTACTTTTTACTCCACCCTGTATATTTTAATTTTTTTTTAAATCCGATTCGAAATCTACGAGAAATTTTCCATAAGGTAGTATTTTTGTTTCTTATGTGCGATAAATAATAAAAAAAAGTTATTGGGGGGAGGTTACTATAACTTGTCACCCGGTACCACGTCGTCTACAGGGTGTCTCATTCATGTGACGCCACTATTGCTATTTCTGAAAAGGTAAATGTTACGAGGTTGGTTAAATTAGAGAAAAGTTGCCCTTTTTGATGGCCATTCAAGATCCTTTTTCCGTGTTCACATTTTTTTTAGTTATCTCAGAAAGATAGGGGATGATTTGTGAAAAATGCATAGTTCCAATTGTTCAAAAACTATTGATTTTCTAGACACAGTTTACATTTAAAAGTTTTATAATTTTTTCGCTCTACATCATAGTATCATCAAATTTTACCTACTACGTTTCGTGTTCGAGCCACCACCATCAACTTCATGTTTTTTATTACGGACCTGTACATTTACTTCTTTTTTCTGAAGCTTATTACCTTCCAAATACAATAATGTATCAAACTTATCCAAAAAAATGTAATAATAAAGAAAATTCCCATAAGAAGCAATGTGTTAGAGAGAGACGGATATACGTATCTCGTTAAGTATTTCTTGGTTAAATGTGGTACATTGTTGTACTTAGGAAGTCATAAGCTTAAAAAAGCTGAAATGAAAAAGCCAGGTCCGTATTTAAAAAGTTGAAGTTGATAGTGGGTGTCCGAGAACACGAAACGTCGCAGTTGAAATTTGCATGTTGGCACCATGTTGTAGAGCGAAAAAAATTACAAAACTTTCAAATTTATCCAAAATCAATAGTTTTTAAAATATCTGACGATATATATTTAGGCGCTTTTCATAAATCACCCTATATCTCAGAAACTAATATGAATTTGGCAATAACAAAAAAAGGATCTTAAATGGACATCAAAAATGACATATTCTCTCTAGTTTAACCGACCTCGTAACGCTTACGGTTTCGGATATAGAAATAGTGATATCACCTGAATTAGACACCCTGTATATTTTACTCTAAGAGATGGACTTTTACCAATTAGATTAGATTTAATTAGACCGTCATTTTTTTCCACCATTATGGTTCCTCACGAAAATTTTACCAGTTTACCTCCGTTACGCCTGATTTTTGCGCAAAAATGTTCACGATAATAATACTTTCTTCTTACGAGGAAAGTAAAAAGAAACAAAAAATCTAAAAAATCATCATAGAGTTAATTACGTTACTAGTTGTTTTAATCAGTAAATAACAAACCGAACCGTTTACCATTTGAATGAAATACTTCTGTACCAAAATTGAAATCACTATAGGAGTTATCGTCGAAGACCACGACATTCTTGTAAGTTTAAAAAAAATTCCAAAACGTACTGCTGTTCGCGTTGATTGATGAAGATGCACAAATAAGAATGATTGACTTGCCAATCATTCTTATTTGTGCATCTTCATATATTCACTAGTTACAAGATTATTAAATAATTATACAATTCTGAACTTAACCTAGTACCATACATGTCTAAAAATATTAAAACTAACAGGTAAAAACAAACTTTTTAGCGATATATTACTAGATATTAATAAAAAAGTATTGCAGAGCAGTAACCTGTGGTGATTTAAATATATAGTATATAAAAATATTTTAACTGCTAAATTAAATACAACGGTATCAAAGAATTACTACTTAAGGCCTAAATAAATAAAAGTACCAACGCCAATTTAATTTAAAGATTTTTATTTTTCTGGAAAATACCTTAAAAAATTTCACTTAAAATAGCAACTCAAACATGCACTGCGTTTAGTGATTAAAAAGAACCATTAAAATAGGCGGAATTTAGATAATTACGGCGTTTTACCTTGCAAATGAGGTACGTCATTACATTCAATACTAAGAATATAGAGAAGTATAATAGCTATACTGCGTTTTTGCCTAGGAATTGTAAACTTGGACAAGAGTAGTAAAAAATATACTAATTTTTTATTAGTAATACTATTTTTCTCCCCCTTCCCTTGTGCTGAATGTAATTTCAAGTTGTTTTTCCGAAAAAAAAAAATTTTCTTTCTCAAAAAAAAACATAAAAGGGAGAAAAAAAGTCCAGTAAGTTTGAAAATTTGAAAATCTCAAATCACCTCTCTCTCTCAATCACCGAACCTCTCGTCAGTCTCAAGTCTTACAAAGAAGGTGAGCCACATTCCTCTTGTAGGTAACCGCGACCATTTCGGTGTTTGGTCGGTTAACAGAGTGACAGCTTGGTATGCCACATATTTTCTGCAGGTGGGACGTTAAATTTTAAGCAAGAGTTCTTGAGTTATCGGAGTAATGCAATAATAACCATCCAGGTGCTACCGCACTGTGTAAAAGGCGCTGCATATCTTCAGGTTCTTAGATAAGATTGACCGAATTTACACATCACCCTGTCATACAATAATTTACTTGTTTCAAATCCCAGATTGAGAAAAAAAATCCCTTTATCAAAAACCTATCTAATCTAAATTAAATCCAAGACAACGCCCTCTTACAAATCGAAAGAAAAAAGCCCACGCAAAATGACAATGACCAGCAATTCCCCAAACATCAAAGATAAAATATTCAAGTAAACATTTAGAATACGTCTCCCGGAATTGAGCACCTTAAAATTTTAGTGGTTTTCCTCCGCATGTTTCTGAATGATTTTCACGGGGGCGGATGACACGTGTTTCCTCACGTGGCCTTCTTATTGGAGGGGGGCTGCCTGTCGAAGTGCGTCACTTCAGATCCATTTCACAGCTGCTATCGATTGTCTCAGTGCGTACAGCCATAAGTTCATGGGCGCACATTACCCTCCATTTATATGATTATTTACCATAAGCTAAATATTTGGCGATCATTTTAAATTTCACGTGGCAGATGGCAAATTGAAAGAAAAAAATCAATATTCTTAGACACTAACATAGAAAGAAAGTTTTCACGCCTGTGGTCAATTAAGAAATCATGGTTCTTGGGATTAGACCGTGTCACGATGGAATCCATTTCCGACGTTTCGCTTTCAATTACACGAACGAAGCATCTTCAGGGATCTTTACTCTAATGTAATCTCAAGGACCATGACTTCTTAATTCTTAGACATTTTTTTTTAAACGCGGGGCAATACAATTTATTTTCTGGAAACCTTTTATATTGCACACCAAAATCAATGTGACCATATTTTGATACGTACTCAAATAAAACGATAGACGATGACTTCCAGAAAGGTCAATGGATTAAATGAGAAAAAATATTTAACCGTTTGCCCAAATCACCAGACTTATCAGCGATATGAAATCTTGACCGTTGTTGACAACTAATCAAATCAGAGGCGGGTCAACATTAATAGTTGTAATCCAAATTTCCTTCCCTCGTATGAGGAAAGTGTCGTATTCGTAAAAAAATCACGCTCCGAAATTTTTTCAGATGATCAAGTTTTAGGGTCCCTAGAAATGCCAAGAAAAATGTTTGTTCGTTAACGGGTCAATATTAATAGTTGTAATCCAATTTTACTTACCTCGTATGAGGAAAGTGTCGTGTTCGTGCAAAAATCACCCTCCGAGATTTTTTCAGATCATCACGTTTCTGAGTCCCTAAAAACGCCAAGAAAAATCTTTTCTCAATTCCGTCGGTGTGTCTGTTCGCGGCATAGCTAAATTTTCCCTCAAATTTGTTTAATTTGATTTTTGCGTTTTCCTGAATATTTGATACATTATGTAGCATACCACCTAACTTTGACGTATACAAAGATATTAACGTACGAAAATTACCATTTTCATTAAAAATCTGGCCTGGCCTATTTGGTGATTCGCCTTGATTGTTTTCATGTCTTTAGAAAATGCCATATTCATTGGGATTAGGAAAAATGCGATATTCTGCGGATATTTTATAAGAATAACAAAATGCATACGAATATCTATAAAAAGAACAAAACGGACAATAGTCGTTAATGAGGAGGAAGAATTAAATATTTTGTTATATTTTCAAGGTAGGCGCTTTGCATTATAAAGTAACTTATTACTATTAGTGTTATTCATTATTAGAAAATCCAAATGCATCTTTTAAAGATCAAGTTTCTTCGGAAAATAAATTTTCAAAATGCGTTCTACTTTAAAAAAGCATAGTTATTATCCTTATAAAATACTATCCGTGCAGAAATTAACAGATCAAAAAAACAGAAGAATTAAGTTTTGTCAAGAAATGTTATTATTAAAAGAAGACAGCAATTTTTTTTTCAAAAAATCTTAAGGTCTGGATCTTCAGTACTGCAGGGATTCATAACCTGAAAATGTACAATTTTGGGCGCAAAACCCTCGAGTAACTAGTGTAATTAAGATACAAGGTCGAAGATCGTTACATGTGTGGTGCGGGCTCTTAAATAATAAAATAATTGGTCCAATTTTTATTGACGGATCCTTATATGGATAAAAATATTTAAATTCATTGACCAATGACGTAGAAAATTTTCTGGGCAACGTACCACTCCGCCAATAAAACTAAATTATATGGCATCAGGATGGAGCCCCACCACACAAAGTTGCCACTTGATTCATTCCTGTGGGGATTTTTGCAGAATAAAGTATATAAAAATCCAACTGAAGACGTAGAGGTTTTACGAACAAGAATAATTAAGACTATTCAGAACACCAATGACAATAATTTTCATTTTATTATTAACACTATAAATAAAATCGAGAGTGATTACATAAAGTGTATTGAAATGAACGGTGAGCACATTAATCAGTTGTAAATAGTTTTAGTAGATAATACCATTTTATATTTTTAATAAAAAAACAATGCTTTTTAATATAAAAACGCAAACGCCAATATTTTTTTATACGTTAAAGTTAGGTATAGGGTATACTACATAAAACATGTTTAGAATATTCAGGAAATCAAATAAAAAAACTAGGGTACCCATTTGAAATAAGAAAGTAGGACCACGCCCAGACATAAAGAGGGAAGTTCTGGGCTAAGCCAACCGATTTTTATAATTAGTTTCATCCCCCTCTGATGGCTGCCAGACAGGGAGGTAGCAGCATCAGGTGGATTCGTAGTATTCATAGTGCAACTTCTCTTTCTGATAAATACTTCAAGAACTGCGTTTTAAATAAAATTAAATTAGAAGGATAACCTAAACTCTTTCAAAGGAGGTTGAGGAAACTTGAAGTGTAATGATATATAGACCATCTCTCTTAGCAGCAAACTTTTGGTATGAAAAGCAATCAATTCTCAGTCACCTAGCATATATTCAAAAGATAAGAGACTGCACAATGGTCTTAAATCACATTTATCAATGACCCTTCGATACCAGGAACGACTTTATATAAAAAAAATTAGAATTACTAGAACACTAGAAAATTGGTATATAAGTTGTTGAAATGACACAAAATACTTAAATGTACCAAAAGGTGTGACAAATGAGGAATGCAAATCAAGAGCAGACATACAGGGATAGATGCTGCTGACCAAAATGTTAATGCATTGTTATCAACACACAGCCTACCTACGTTTTTCTTGGGTACGAGTACAGCTGGAACAAACCAAGCACTCACAAGCACAAGCACCTATTCTAATTTTTTTTTCATTTATTTTGTTTATTTAGAGGTGTCATGCGATAGGGTGGTATTGAAATTAGTGCATGTATACAGTATATATTGGATGTTCCGCATTGTTCTCCCCTATTTTCGGTATCTATACAGCAATATTTTATCAGAATTAGGCATAATTATAAAGCTTCCTGATAGCTCCTGACTGGTTTACATCGCATTTGCTCTTCTAACCACGACATGGAAATTGTATACATAGCCATCAGCTAATTTAATACAAGTGACTATGTAACACTAGATATAAAATTAATAACCTTTAGTTTCGTCGCATTGTATAGAGTCTACAATCTATCTAATACCGTTAGCAGAGGTCCAGACTCATTTCATCTTAGAAATATGAACATCAGAAATTTCCCTCTCAATGAATCATTCCATGTAATGAGGGGAATACAGAAAGGACAAAAGACATAATATGTATAAATACTGTACATATTATTTAATAATTATATCCTTCACTTTCCCTAAGAAGAGATTCATAACGAGGCAAGTTCTGGGTAAAACCAATTTACTGATTTTGTTTTATAATTTTTAGTAATATTTTCCAAAATTTTTAATTTCCTGAAACCAATTATTTTTAAAATTTTGACTCTCCTCAAGTTCGCAACATATTTTAATTAGCAAATTCAATAGTTAAAGGAACAATTTTGAAAATATAAAAACCATTAAGAATTAATAAAAGGATTTTTTTTAAAACACAGTGATGAATAGTCGAAAACGCAAATAAAACACACATTTACCTCTAAAAATATACATATAAAATGTGGAAAACTTGGAAAACCCAAAAACGTTCCAAGATAATTTTGCAACACATTTTATTTTCTTAAATTTCTTTAAACTAAAAATAAGTAAATATTTTCTTATTATGATATGACAAACGTTCGGTCGGTTTCCTTTTGTGACTACCTGCACGTGTTGAATAACACATTTCCTTTCTAGTTCTATATAAACTATGGTCAATTTTTAAGGGTTTTAAATTGTTAACGTTTTGAAAATTAACTTTTGCGATTGTACAGTTTTTCATACTTCTATAAAATATACTGCAACAAAGCAAAAATTAAAAAATATGTAATACCGAAATTTTGCTATATTTTGAATCTTATACGACAGAAACCCAAAATGATTTAACAAATTAAAAGGTCAATGAAAATCACCCCATAAAACTCAGTTCAGTATGTACACCACAATATTTATTTCAAATGCCTGAAGTATGAACATTCAGTTCTATCTTTGACGTTTTTTTGTAAAAGAAATATTTTCCTAGCAAATTCGTTTGATGCGACGTAAATACATACTGTTTTATTGTTCTTGTATGCGTTGCATACCCTAAACATTTAAGCGTACGCATACAATAACAAACTAGTTTTTATGACCGTGCTCTTTTTATTTTATTTATGAGAAGAATAAGAAGTTTTGCCGAATTTTAGTAACAGTTAATATTAAAAAATTCAGAATATGTAATAATTTTGCAATTGACATAAACAATAAAAGTGCCTTAATGAAGACAAATGTGTTTAAATAAATACAACTTTCGCTCTTTTTTTAGAAATTAAATAAATTTATATAGGTATTTACCAAATGTCATACATAACTTATAGAACATTAAATCTCTCAAAAATGGCTATTATAGGAGAAAAATAAAAAGTCTATGTATGCATAGAATCATTTGGTAATAACTATACAAAACCCAAAAAATATAATGTATTCCAATGTTTTACGTTTTTAATTTATATATTATTATTAATTTTTCATATTATTTACGTAGTGTACAAAAAATGTCCTTTGTTATGTTTCCCCATTGAAAGGAAGTTTTATTCACCTAAATGGAATTACCACATTTAACCGAATATTTAAACATTTTATTAGACCACCATTTTGTTTTGCCATACAGGATTCGCACTAAAAATGCATGTGCTTTTTGTGCAAAATTTCATGTCAATGGGATAAGTCGTTCTTTTGGTATTGCATTTTTAAACATTACATATGGCCGCCATTTTTGTACATCATTACCAAAATATAACCATTTCATCCCCTTATGACCCTTGATTTTTGCCCATAATTTGAAGTCAATTAGGAACGTAGTTTTTGAGCTATATCACGTACAGGCAGAGCGACAGACAGACCGACAGCCTCTCGGAAATGGGAGAATGTTTTTCGGGGTCCAGGGACCCAAAAAGGCAAGGATCTTTAAAAATCTCGGAGGGTAATTTTTTCACGATTATAATACTTTCCTCTTATTAGGGAAGTAAAGTCAGGAGAGCGGCATTTCCAGGAAAGAATCAGGTTTCTTTTTTGTTTGAAAACAGAATTCAAAATCGCGATCCTATAATTTCTTTTCGAAACTAATACAAATTGAGCGTCACTGTTAAATTAAAACACGAAAACTTTAGTTAATTTAATCTAATTTAAAAAAGGTATCAGTTTCAAAAATTACAAATACAAAGAAAAATTCATATAGTAAAAGGAGAAAGAGGAACTAAAAGTCCAGTCAACCTTCTTGTACCCGGTTTGATACAAGGTTGACTGGACTTTTAGTTCCTCTTTCTCCTTTTACTATTATAATGTCCCTTCTGGAGAGCAGATTCGACTTTACTAAAAATTCATATGATAATCTTGAACGTTGTTGACACCTAATCGATGACAGTTTGTTAACGGTTCAAAATCAACCGTTGTAATACTCTTTTTATGCGGTCGTTTTACACGTTAAACAAATAATAAAAAAATGTGTAATTAAATTTGATAATATATTCTGCTCAAGCTCTTCCGAATGTGTTTTTTAAATCATTCCAAGTTCAGGGTTCAATATTTCTTTTGTATACATTTTTCCAATTAATTTACAGACATTTCAGAGTAGAGATGAACATGTACACTGTTAAAAATTGCGATAAAATTACATGATTTTAACTGTAAAAAGAATAAATGGGTTCTGCTATTTTAACTTAGTTAAAATTTTACATAATTATTATCACTGTTTTACTATTAAAATGTGTTTTTGCACTACTACATGTATAAAAAACACTTTAGGAATGTAAGTGTATCAATTACTCTGCGAATTAACCAAACTGCGCTGAACATTCATTTTGCATCCAATTTTTTACAAAAATGTTGGGGTAATATTTCATGAATTGTCGTAGTAAAACTACGACGAGTTTTACCTGACGTGGCTCGTAACGGTGGCCAAAAGCGAGAGAAAAATAAAAAAGAAGAAATTTTTGACCTCCAACCTCACATTTACACTTTTATTAACCTTATCCATTAATCGTTTGGCTGTGCATGGTTATTTTTTTTTTAGGTTTCAGTGCGCGTTATACTGTAAAAATCAACATATCCTGTATAACTAGATGTCTTAAAAAAATAATCGTTTGGTGACAGTAATTTTTAAGTTCAAGTGCAGTATTTGTGTAAACATTAGATAAGAATTTAGAAAAATGTTATGTGCAGAGACAATCAAGTTGAGACGCGCAAGTCAATGTAAAGAAATCATCCGAGAGAGAGAGATAGCTACTTCGCGTTCTCAATCAATATCCACGGAAAGTGGAAGCAGATGGTACCGTAGATTGACGCTGCCGTTTGCCAGCGAAATTCAAAACGCTTTCTTTTCTGTATTCTAAAATTTTCTACACTTAATTCAATAAAACAAAAGCCTAATTTTAAATATTATTTATTGGGAAATCGCATATTAGGGACAGTAAATTACAGTGCCAGGCACTTAATGGCTGAAAATTTGGACAAATATAATGAAGTCTGTTTTTTTTAATCCCATGACATACGCCAAATTGGAGGTTAAGGGAATGTCAATGTTGCAATTTTAAATGGAAAAAATACACGAAGTGAAAATTTACCGAAATATATCCTAGTGGAAAATCATCCTCATGTCAAATCATTCAATTAAATTCCGCCATGCTATCGGAAAAACATTTACGTTCAGGAATTTAATTATATCATGGCAGATTATTTTATTTTGTGAGTATGTTATCAGTGTCAATAATGCCAATATTTTAACACGAAACTTGGCAAATGGCAAGGATTAAAAAAAACACATTTTTAGGTATAGATAAAATATTTAGCCTATTTACAAAATTTTAAATATCTATCGCTCATCGCTTATTTCACCATTACCTTTTATTGCCTATAAATAAGCACATTCTTCTATAATATACACAATAACAATACACAAAGTCAAAAAAAAACAGTCTAGGTAAAATTGAATTAAACACATAACGAAACGTAAAACGTAAAACAACACAATCGAAAGAAGGCGCAATGCGGCCATTTTCAAATATCCAAACGGGAAACGCAGCGATGCGCGACGGACATCAGCGTTGTCAAGTTAAACTATTTTAAAAAATGACAGTTCTCCTGTCGCACAAACATAAGTGATTAAAACGGAGATAAAAAAATAAACTTTAATGCAAAAAAAAACAGTTTGGCAATAGTGCTGAAAGCGATTACAGCCACATCTTTGTCAGCTTCCCACGATGAGAGACAAGGGCAAAGAGACAGTAAATTATACGAGATGAAAAGAGGTAGATATATCATTAAATTTTTTCAGCTTGGATGGTAGTCTCAACTTGGTTGTCTGTTATGTGTTTATTGTAATATTAGATGTATTATTCACTATACTATAAGATTTATGAGATTTTTAATAAAGTTTTTAAGTTAGTCTAACTGTAACGTAAGGTTTATTATTTTTAGTTTTGCAAATCTCGTTATAACCTATATAAAGTAATGTTCTTTTCCATGATTTTATCTGAAAAAGCAGGAATTTTTACATGAATTTCATACAAATTTTTAGTAATATATTTAGTGTTTTTAACCTATACATTTAAAACACTAAGCCAGATTTTTCAGCAAGTTCGTGAGAGATTTGTACTGCACCAATTTACATGATTTGTCTAAATAACCAATATGTTTTCTTCAATAACAATTCTGGATGATGTGGCGAATGCGCCCCATATTCCTATAATTCCACTGGAAAATCATCGCGGCATCTAACGAAAAAGGCAGAACAAGGTCTAACGGGTCAGCTAGTTAGTTTTTAGAGTAATTTTGGGTGAGAATGAAATTTTATATAACTTAATTTTATACAAAAAAAATTTTTTTAAGTGGCACTTAAAGAAATTTTTCTTGTAATAAGTTTTTATTTTTATGTGCGAAATTTAAAAATACCAAAAAATATAAGTAAACCTGTTTATGCTACAAAAAAAATTGCTATGGAAAACGAAACAATACATTGAGGTTTGTGTGTTTTTTTTTAGTTCATATTCCGAAAATATACTAAAATGGTATTCTAAAAATACGGTTACAATATTCGAATTTTTACTGTAAATATGACAGAAATTTCAACTGTAATTTTACTGTAACTACTTGCTTACTGTTACAGTTTTAAAAGTATGATGTTGTAACGTGATTTATTAACGTTGTATATAACAGTGTATATTTATTAACGTTACCACTGTATTGTTACTTACATGCATTAAAATAAAATTAGGTAATATTACCAATAATACAATCAATAAATAATGTTCGTAGTTCAGTTAACAAAACGTCTTCCTAAAGCTTCGGCACTGGTTATGACCCTGACAACACGTAGGCGCGCCACTCAATTCGGTGTTCGCTTGGCTTCACATAAAATTCATTTTTTTTTTGTCTTTCTCTGCTTCACTTTTTAATTTTTCCACGGTTTCAATGAGATCATCGCAAAATTATACTTTGAATACCAATTTTCATATCAGGTACTAAGGTAAACGTATATCTGCGATAAGTTGATTTTAGGTATACTTATCTATTTTAAGAATGATAAGACCTAAAATACCTATCTGAATGTATATTTATTTACCATATTTAAAAATAAAATATCAAAAATAGGAACGTTATTAAAAAAATAAAATAAGCTAAACCCTCGGCTGCACCAGTTACGTGTTTTTCCAGTATAGCGAAACAAAATGAGGGCCTAGCAAAAAGTTTCAAAAAATCAGTGTTAAAAGCAACTTATCCATTTTACTTCAAATTTTGCACAAAAATTAAGGGCGATATCCAGGGTCCTGCATAGCTCGTATACCAATTAGGAATTTCGTTAGCTGCAGACGTATACTATACATATAAGTGTATTTCAGGAAAAAAATTTCGCATATACAGGGTAGTCCAAAAAAGTGTGACATATTTTTTGTTTAATTTGTAGTTTACGAGAAATACATTAAAAAAAAAACTCGTTTTGCAAGCTTGGAAAATATAATTTAAAAAACTGTCTTAGATCTGTTTTCTCCCAGCTACGTAGTGACTACTTTAATACAAGAAGTCTAACTACACTCTGAAATTAAATAGTTTTATCCTATTTTGTACAGGTTATCCAAAATTTGGTTCCAAAAATGACAACTTTCACACATTTTATGTCATCTGGCAGAGGAAGCCAAACACTTTCGTACTTTAGATACTTTTTCTGCATTTCCATATGAAAACTTTTTAGGACTTATTAAATCATTCATCAGATCACCACTCAAACCTTAACAACAAATTTATCGCCGATTAAACGAAAGAAATTTTGTATATGACACCAGAATTTAATGCAAAAGAAAAAATATATAAGATTGAACATAATGATGGTCCTACCTTACAGTTGGTGGTACATAAATAGTTTAAAAAAATCATATTTCAAAATTTTTGTTTCAGTATTAAAAGCCATTCAATTGCAGATGCATACTGAATGACTAATGAGGGTTTTGTTATTGAAATCCATATTTGTACTCTTAGTGATAAAACATTCATTATTGGTAAACAGTTTTCCTCTTACGAATCACTGTACCTTTACCCAATAGATTACAAAGAAATTATCATTTATATAGTTAGTAATTAGTTATTAGCCTTATAAGTTTGTGATATTTCTGATGTAATATCAAAGTGTATGGTGTATGCACAAATATAGTTACACTTTTAAATATATATAGCTAATAACTATGTGTTTATGTTTATTATAATTATGAAACTGACAAACGTGACAATTATACACAAAATAAATACTGTCATTTTCATTCATATTTCACTGTTTAATGCAGAATGTAAGTACAACGAGTTTCTGTACTTACAGGCCTATTAAAATTCTGAACCCTTTATAAGATATTTACCAAAAACCATAAATATATCCTTTTATCAATAAATTAGTAAAAAAAAACAAGACAGCCATGAAAAAATAACGTGCTGTTTATTTAACAGAAAATATGGTTTTGACATTACTTATTGTCAAATAATAAGAATTGAAGTATACTTTGGCGAATATTTTGTTAAGAAAAAATGAATATTTCAAAAGAAGAGTTCATTGACATGATTTTTGTATTGGGGAGTAGTGAGAAAAATTGTTCTCTAGCAAGTAAAATGTATGCGGCTCAGTTTCCTAATAGGCGCTATCCAGAACTAATAATAAGCAGACTACTCGAGCATTTTCTTGAAACAGGGAGCGTAGACTATAGAAAGAAGAAAGGATACAAATGAGGAAAATCAATGTTTTGCTGACAGTTACAGAAAATTCAAGCATCAGTCAGGCACGTCTGGGAGAAGAAGTTGGAATAAGTGAAAGGTCAGTTCAGAGAATTCTAAAAGTACATCGTTTTTATGCATACCTACCATATTCAACTGCACCAGGCTCTCAGTGAAAATGACCTTTAGTGTAGAGTAGTGTTGCGAGCGGACTTGATTACATATTCAAGAAAATTCATTTTTCTTTATGAGCGTCCTATTTTCTGATGATGCCACATTTTACAACAACGAATGCGTCAACAAACATAATTTTCACTGTTACGCTACCGAAAATCCAAGAATCATATGAGAAATAAACCAGTAACACCGTCGGTCAATAAGTGTTTGTGGAGGAACTGTTGGACAACATGTGGTAAGCCCTTTCTTTTTCAACGGCCACCTTACCGTCAAATTCTTGATGTGCCTCGTAATTTTCTAAAGATAATTTAGAATATTCTTTTGCTAAAATAGAATGACTCTTTAAATACTACAGACCAGAAAAAATAGATATAAAAATTAATTTAATTTCTTCCTTCCATAATAGCTTTGCAAAGTGTATATTATAATGGAATTTAGGTGTGACGACACTGGTAGGTGAAAAGGTAAAGCGATAAACAGACATTTGACCAGGGCAATATATGAACAATCTATTAAAGCGGGATTTGAGTAGCGTGTTTCGATTTTCAAGACAGTTTGATTCGTTGCGTGAGAATATCTTTGGCTTCAGTTTCAAAAAAAAATATCTATTTTTGTTTCCTAATTCTTGTCACAAAGGAGGCATATCGTCTACTTTGAATTTAATCCTTTGATATAATCGGCGCAGTAATTTCAAAGGATATAACTAAACTATTAACCCGGTTGCACATATCTCATTTTTCAACATACAAATTTAACCTTAATTAGGATTAAATAAAACATATTTTTTAAGGGTAGCGTTTACCTTTAAATATGTAATGTCTGCGTAGGCTCTTACATATAACCATTAGATTATAGTAGTTTTAACAGTGAAAACTGTTTCTCCGAACACTCATAACGAAAATGTAAAAATCTGCGAGTCATATGTTGTTAAGAGATGTGTTTCTAGCTGGCCATCCCTAGCAGTATTTTCTAAGGCAATATAAATAAAATTTAAAGAACGTATCCTGACTTAAGAACTGTGTTTAATTTATATAAGTCTGACAGTCTATTGTCAGCGATCACTCTTCATAGTCAGGATTTCGCAATATCAAAATACAAGCAAGGGGTATACCTACGAGTAGACATTTAACTCTGAAAAAAATTCAAACGCTATGTCGTCGTCCAATTAGAGATGTGAGTGGGACATGTGATCAAACGGACAAAAAGTATGGATTAATATCTCGAGTAGTAGTAAAGATAAAAATATTAAAATATGGAAGTTTTATGTACCACCAACAGGATTGAGACGATTTAAATCATATTATTAAAATCATGATTGTAATCAAACCATTTTTGATAAAAAAAATCATGATGGTTTAAAATTTTCCGACAAAAATTGCCCTTTTTATTGATTAAATGTTTATTTTTTTACGCGAAAATCATCGTCGAAGGAAAATCAAGAGATCAAATTTGCTCAGAAGTGAATGAGAATCATAAAAATAAATTTTTGTTACGACAAAAAGCAGTGGCGTACCATATTTTTCTTTAGAAATATTTAGTTCAAGTCCCGCTCGAACCACACTGGAAGAAATAAAAACATTGTTGTACATCAGAAAATACCTCTTAATGCATAGTAGCTGTATCCCAAGTTTCATTAAAATATCTAGAGTGGTATCATAGATATTATAAAAAAAAGGATAATTTTTTGAAAACTTTACCGCCCTGTATCTCAAAATTTAAGACATTTATAGTCTGTTTCAGAAATGTATAGAGTAATAAAATAATTTCGGGGTCGTCCATAGGCGTAGGAAAACTTTGTTTATAGAAATAATAATAAAGCTCCTTTTAAATCGCTGTCCTTTTGCATACCTAATGAGGTTTTATTACTCTATAGATTACATTTATTACACAATGCATACATAATAGGCTAGTAGTTAACAGAGGCAGGTAATAAAACACAGATTATAAATATTTTTTAATTGTGTTTTAAACATGTTAGTATTTGCTGTTACGCCATATTGTTAAAAGTATTATAAGAATATTAATAAAATGGCGACATTCACTCCAACGAAAAGATGTTCTAATAATTCTCCACTATCAGTGAGTGAAAAAGTTATTGTTTTAAATTTACACGATTGCATAAAACACGATTACCCTAGTTTTACTGTACAAGAAACTGTTAAACAATGTTCCCGAATGACTGGAATTCGAAAGTCCACCGTTTTTAAACTATTGCGGGAGAGAAAGGTACCAGGTCAAGTTGAACCTCCCAAGAAAATTCCAGGAAGACCAGCAAAAGTCCTTGATGAAGACACCAAATGTGCAATTCGAAAAAAGTTCCTAGTTATCAAAGTATTCCTTTGATAACTAGAAAACTCTTATGGGCAACTTTAAAAAATATGGATTTTGCCTGGGAAAAGCATAACCGAAAAGCACTTTTACTGGAAAGCGATGAAATTATTTGGTGGAGACGAAAACACTTGAGAAGTATAAAGCATTAGCGCAGAGAGCAAACATTTTTTTATCTTGATGAGACGTGGATCAATGAAGGTTATATAGTACACAAAAGGTGACAAGAGAAAAATATAACCAGTGCCCGCCGAGGCGAAGAGGGGTTTGTAAAAGAAGGTTTGCTAACTTTTCAGTAGTGCCGGACGGGAGATTACCATAAGGACATGAAGTCGGATGTTTTCGAAGACTATTTTGGTAAAAGGATAAAATATCTTCCGGCTGATTCGGTAGTGGTTATGGATAACACAAGCTATTATTCACGGCGCATAGAGAAGAAACCAACTGCATCTTGGAGAAAACAAGAAATTATCGACGAACTACCAGAGGTATTGAGTTTGAACCCAATTTGATAAAGAAAGAACTACTAGCCATAGCAAATTTGCACAAAAATCGTTTTATGATATAAGCCGTGGAAGATATAGCAAAAAAATATAATGTACTTACGTTTATCGCCATATCATTGAGAACTAAATCCTATAGAACTTATAGGGGCGCAAGTGAAAGGATGTGTAGGAAGTCAAAACACGACATTTAAAATGAAAGATATTAAGCTACTGTTTGATCAAGCCATTACGGAAGTGACACCTGAGACTGGCGAAAAGCAGTCCAGCATGTGATTACACACGAGGAAAAAATCTGGGATTTTGACAACCTGATCGATCAGACGGTCGACCCTTTAGTTATAATATCAAGAGGTGACGACAGTTCTTCAGATGACGAACCTATTATAATTTAATTGTTGTGTAATAATGTATAATAATAATTATTTTATCTTTATATATTATGTGCATATTATATATAATTTCTATTTCGTTAAAATAAAATATCGTTAAATTTAAATTATTTCTATAAGTATATAACCGCACGCCATTTGCGTTCCATTTTCAGTGTTTATAAACGGATAACATTAGGCAAACGCATAAATTGACCCCAAACCGGGTGGTACTACCTACACTTGATGAAAAAAAAAATTGAACTGAGATCAATGGTAAACTATGGAAGTGACATAAATTATTGGTGGGTCACCCTGTAATCCTTTTGCATACCTAATGAGTTTTGCTACTCTATACATTTCTGAAACAGACTATAGGTAAGACCTTATGAAGTTTTTTTTATAAAATGAACCCAAGAATAGCCCCCTTAAATATTTTACCTTACTTTTGAAACACCCTGTATATCTTAAGGTAATAGCAACTTAGTGCATAGACAATAAATTATTTGCTAATAACTTTACATAAATTGTAATTTATTTTAATTTAAGTTTTTAATTTATTTATTATTAATTGAATATTAATTATTAAACGTAAAGATCCGGAAAAATCTCGGAGGCTGATTTTATCACAATTACAACCCATCCCTTTAACGAGGGAAGTAAGAATCGATTAATATCACAATTTACTTTTTGTTATGTTTTACGAAATCATATATCCTGTTTCAGAACTATCATATGTGGAACAACACTGTTTATATAAAAACATTTTCACAGGATGACGACAGGGGCACGCGGCTTCATATAGTGTTTTGTATTTTGAAAGAACGACCATATGTTTAATGTTTGAAATATTCCTAAAACACGACTCATAATCTTGTAAATATTTAGAGGCCTATATTCCGAAAGTTAATTAATTTTGCCGATAGGTAGGTTTTAACCGATGATGCCATACTGCTGATACATGCAAAACTAAATTGATTAGATTTTTTAAATTGCCACCTCTATGATAAGGTAATTTTTCTCTTAAGAGTGACTGCACTAAATTACTTTTTAACTGCCTTCAAAAAAAGAAGAGGTTTTCAATTCGGCAATATGTATTTTTTAGGTATCTATGTACACCGATTACTCCGTCATGGTTTGACCAGTATGCATTTTTTACTTCCCTCGTAATTGTAATCTTGAAAAAAATCACCCTCCGAGATTTTTTCAGACCCTTAAGTGTCAAGGTTCCTAGACGGCGAAAGCTAATAATTAGTTACCCGATTGACTTCAAATTTTGGTTAAAAATTAAGGTCATATGAGGAAGACCTGGAAACATTTTGGTAAAAATCCAGTATGACAAAACAAAATAACGGCCTAGTGAAATGTTAAAAAAATTATTACTAAAAAAATACTTAAAGGACTCATTTCAAATTGTGTGCCATAACAAATTGTAGTATAGAAATAAACTAATAAAAATTTGGTACTAATTCAACATAGCGGAACACAATGGCGGCAAAATGTTGTAATCTGAAAAAATCACCCTCTCAGGTTTTATATTTCTTGGCGTATTGGCGGCCCTAAATGCCAAAAAATATGTTTTATCAAGGCCGTCAGTCCGCCTGTCGGTTTGTCTGTCTGTCTGTCAGTTCTAGCATAGCTTAAAAACTGCTCTTCACATTGACTGCAAATTTTAGTCAAAAATTAAGGCTCATATGGGGATGACTTGGTAATATTTTGGTAAAAATCCAATTTGCCGGGACAAGATGGCGGCCTAGTCAAACGTTAAAAAAATTATGACTAAAAAAACTAATTATCCAACTCATCTCAAACTTTGCACAAAAATCAAGTATTATATAGGTCAAACGTTAAAAAAATTATGACTAAAAAAACTAATTATCCAACTTATCTTAAACTTTGCACAAAAATCAAGTATTATATAGGAATCAACTAGTAATATTTTGGTACGAATCCACGATGGCGGCTTAATAAAATATTTAAACATTCGGCCTGAAAAATTTACTTAATGAACTGATTTCAAACTGTGTGCCATAACTAACTGTAGTATAGAGATGAACTAGTAAAACTGTGGTACTAATTCAAGATGGCGGAACAAAATGGAGGAACAAAATCTCTCAGGTTTTACATATCTTTGCGTTTTAGCGTCTCTAGATGCCAAAAAATATGTTTTATCAATTCCGCCGGTCCATCTGTCGGTTTGTTTGTCTGCCTGTCAGTTCGCGGCATAGCTTAAAAACTACTCATCAGATTGATTTCAAATTTTACTCAAAAATTAAGGCTTATACGGGGATCACCTGGTAATATTTTGGTAAGAATCCAATATACCGAAGCAAGATGGCGACATAGTGAAACGTTAAAAAAAATTATTAATAAAAAAACTAATTATCCAATTTGCACAAAAATCAAGTATTATATAGGAATCAACTGGAAATTTTTTATGCAAATACAAGATGGCGGAACAAAATGACGGCTTAATAAAATATTTAGAATTACAGCCTGAAAAAACTACTTAATGAACTGATTTCAAATTGTGTGCCATAACTAATTGTAGTATAGTTATGTACTAGTAAAACTGTGATTGCATAAGAATAAACTGGTAACATTTTGGTATGAATATAAAATAGCAAAACAAAATGGGGGCATAATAAAATATTTAAACAATCAGTCTGAAAAAACTTCTTATTAGATTAATTTCAAATTTTGTGCATGCATTAAGTGTGATATAGAGATAAACTGGCAAAGTTTTGTTGAAGAATTCAAAATAGCGGAACAAAATCTCGGCCAAATAAAATGTTAAAAATTTACGTAAAAAAATCTTCTTATTCAATTGTCTGTAAATTTTGAAGAAAAACTAATATAAGTAGGTATAAACTGGTAAAATATTGGTAGGGATCCAATATGTTGGAACACAATGGCGTCCAATAAAAAGGTTTGAAAAGACAGTATTTATGTGTTCCTAAATAAGTATGAACGTAACTAAATTGGTTCACACCTCACTATTCCTACTAAAAGGAAATATTCATAATGAGGGAAGTTCCGGTTAATTTACCGATTTTTTTCTTTTTCTTGGTAATTATTTTGTATATATTTCTACCGACTGTCAAGATCTTTAAGTTTCCGTCTAACGGCTAACACGTAAGTTAATGTTCTGAATATACGAAATAGAAAAATACTAACCTGCCAATAAGATAATAAATAATAATTTTAATAAATGAATTATATTATAAATAAAGTGTGATATTATTATAATGTAGGTAATAATTTAATCATCAACGAAAAGTAATTAAAACTGTGCAAATGCAAGTCTAATTGCTTTCTAGCTTAATTTGGTGCTAGTTTCGTGCTCAATGGTTAACGAAGTAAAGCACAAGGTGCAAACAATTTTAATTATGATTTTTGTAGGGCATATTAAACTAGCACTAACCCGTAAGTCGGTTTTACGCAGCTGGCCCTCCTGATGCAAACAAGAGACCTAAGCTAATAGGAAGTGTAAGGAATAATCACGTACGAAATGACTCATATATGGGCAACCTCCGGCCCTCCACCAGCTCCAATCTGGCTCGCGAGCGTGTCAGAAATTTCAAATAACGCGTAAAACTCATTACTTCTTAAGAACCGATAAGAAAAGTCGCGGGAAATATTCAAGCAAATTCAGCTCAGAAGGAAAAAACCTATCAAGATGTCTGGTTTAAAAAAGCGGAAAGTGGACACAGAATGTTGTAAATCCAAAACAAATGGACTGATGAATACTTTTTATCTTGCACAGTGGTAAACCTTGGTATTTGTTGTGCAATGAATCAGCTTCTGTATTAAAAGAATACGATATGAAACGGCATTACTCCAGCAAGCATTTCGCTCAATATAATAATTACTTACAGGGCTATTTAGAAAGTTAACCTTCATAAACTCGTGGTCAAAAACTTACATGAAATACCGAGTGGGGTGCAAATGTACCCCAACATTTTTTGACTTATTTATTATTTTTTTAATGTTTCATAAAAAAAATATATTTTTACAAAAACAAGTTATAAGCATTGATAAAGGAGTAAACACCCGAAAAGATGCCTTGCCTCGGAATGGGACTAACTGCTCATCCACGCACAAGTGTTCAGATGGATTTAAAGATTTCTTGCAATTTGATACAAAACTATCAAAATATCTCTGATTGGGGCAAATTTATCAGTGCGTTTTCTTTCTTGTCTTTTTCAAAATTGTCGAATTTTAAAGCATAATCTATTGGAATCTGTTGCGAGACAAAGCAGATGATACTAGCAGATACTGGCTCTTTAGCAGCGTGCCAGGCCACAAAAATAATAAGCAAACCAATAAATGCTTCCAGTTCTTCTTGCACAAAAGGAGCAAAGGCCTTCTCATTTCTACGCATAATACGATTCGGCTTTTCTATTCGTCTCCCATAAAATTACATGCATAATATCTTGCGAAATAAATAGTTATAAAGCTTCTTTTATGGTGGAAAATTTGGAACTATATCTAGTCAAACTTGTTGAAACTTTTTGAATAATACATTTTCTTCTTTACCCTCGGGGTAAGTGGAACTTTTGCCCACACACTACCATCTTTAGATGAATAAGTGGGATCATATGTAGAATCTGTCGACTCATTTTCATTATCACTAACTTGCAAAAGTCATCAATCTTATGAATTTCAGTCACTACATCAGTCTCTTCAATATCACTTGAACCATCCTCTAGTGCTAAATCATTGAAATAACTATCGTAATTGTCCGTTTCTAATATCGCCAATAGTTCTTCGTCAGTTAGCTTATTTTCATTTCTAAACTTCCGTCGTTCACTCATTTTTATAAACGCGTACTCGACAATCACCGTAAATGTAACTAAACACACCTAAAATTATAATGAGATAAATACGTGCACAACGCCGTTATTATAAATTGGGAATCCCCGAGGACGTTGACGCCAAGAAACGAGAAAATGCCCGTCGTTTGAACGATTAGGAGTTGGTTTGTTCCCCAGTTTGTTTTTAAGAAACAAAACTCTCTATAATTTGTTACAATAAAACGCAATTTATTCAAACTTTTTTATATCAATTTAGAAATATATTTAAGAAATATAGTTTAAAGCACGTTTGGATGAACTCTCTTCAGAACACGATGATGTGACACACTGTTGCAAATAGGGTGGCTAAAGTAAAGATAAAATGCTAAAAAGATTTTATGACATTAGAAAATAAATAGCTCATTTTATGGAAATGAAAGAGAAAACATTGCCGGAAATTTGTGATTCAACATGGCTTTGTGACTTAGCAGTCCTGGTAGATATCATAGGACACTTAAACGACCTGAATTTTGAAGCTTCAAAAACAAGGGCAATTGGTAAATCAGCTGGACAGTCATCTTAAAGCTTTTCAACGCAAAATTTACTTCTGGGAAGCACAATGAATGCCCTCAGCTAAGCAAAATTTGCCCATACTGGTTATTAAATTCTTGCTATAATACTAGGGGCACCCAAGTTTTTCTTACTTTCAAGGTAATAAATAAGCATTTTGATAATGTTAATATTTTTTTATGCTCACGTGAAATGGTTTGGTTGAACTTTTGTTAATTCTAAAAAATATATAAAAAAGGATAAAAAAACAATATGGGGGGGGGCAATTATTATTTTATTACCAATTTTAAAATTAAATTTTATAAATAAAAATGACAACACATTCAAATATAATACGAAGAATTGATGTTCCATTATTTAATAAAACTTTCAAGGTTATAAGGTGTTATAGTGACTCTGACTAATAGAATTTTGTAACTTAATTATACTTAATGTAATATTTTAAAATAACGAGAAAATAACCCATACCAAAGAACGGAAACCTAATTTTCATTTTTTAATTATTAAAAGGAAGATTTTCTTATTCGCAAATATTAATAAACCTATTTGTTACATAATGAAGTTCTCACCTGTGCTATCAGGTCCTTCAATTTCTGCTCTTCCTTTACATAGGTTTCTGAAGCTCGCTGCAGCTGCTCAGCTATTTTATGGGTTTCTTCCTGTTGTGCACTCAATGCAAAACTGTGACTTCGCTGCAATTATGTGTCATATTGTTTAGTAATGTTAAAGATTCTACATTTTTTCATCATTTAGTCTTTGAGTCAGCTACCACGATTATTTACTTTATATTATAAATTACTTACAGCTGTACTATTTTGCACATATGTACTTGTATTTACTATGTTTGTATTTTATATTGTTTAGCTTGTTTAATGTTTTAAGATTTTTTTGTATACTATTAGACTTTATATTATTTTGTAGTATGCTTTGTCAATGGAAATGACATTTCCTAGATAATTAAGTATTTTGAGTTTGAGTATAAATGCGTTGATAGAATCATCATGTCACATCTGTGTTTTATTGGGTGTTACTATTGATAAAGAGATATCAAAATAAATATTTCGTTTATAATAACTTTATTTCCCAAAACAATAAAATAGAAAAATATTTCAAAAATAAGTATCCCCTTAGTTGAAACTCATAACAGTGAATCTATACAAGCGAAATGTGACATCTCCACGTAGGCCTAGTGTAAACAAAATAGTAAAGATGAAAACAGGTTGTAATGGCTTTTATTTGACATTCATAGTTGTGAGTGATAAAAAGTTCTGTTTTAGTGCGTTCCGAATGATTTTCAGTGATTCTCTTTTGTGTTATACTTAATAAAAATTGTATTTTTTTTAAATAATTATAGTTAACATAAAGGTAAGCTGTCATGGCATCTTCAGAGATCTTTCAATCCACAAGATCTTAGGTGAATGTGGTCAAAGAGTTTCACGAGTCTAGATACTAGTGTATTAACTCACTCCTATATTTAAAAATTACAAATAGATTCTCTCTAATTTTGCCTTTATAGAATCATGGAACCGACACCAGAAACTTGTTTTATTTCACAATTGCATGTCTAGTGGTATACTGGCATTCAGCTACAGCAGACTGAACAATTAGTTTCTTTTTAATACACTGTTCATGTTCTTTAAGTCTAGTTGCTATTGCGCGTCCTGTTTCTCCCACATACACTTCTCTAAAAGAGCAAGGAATTTTATATATCAATCAATCAATCTCTTTATTCAAAAAATTGCACAATACAAAAAATATATCATACGATTGAATGAAGTGGCGTCAAAATTGTTACTTATAGTCAATATCCTAAATCTAAATGTAAATAAAATGTCTTAAATCTAAATAAAATAAATAAATAAGAAAATTAGTACCTTTTGGAGGCAGATTAGAAATTAGACTCTAAAAATTCGTTTACACAGTTCGGTTCAATCTCATAATAAAATATTTACCACAGTCTTTTTACACACTTTAAATCTAGTTTCTAGTCTTAAATAGTTTGGCAGCTTATCTAAGAACTTAATACAGGCGTGTGCAGGACTCTTTCAGTGGCACTTAGTCTGTAAGTTGGAACATTAAGGCCAATATTACTAGTGTTAGACTGATTCCGAATTTCAAGTTGAGAGAACTTTTCTATTTTTGAAAAGGAAGACTAAGGTCTCATATATGTATACCCCTGTAAGAGTGAGAATTTGTAATGCCCTTAATTTTCCCCTGCATGACTCCATCCATGCTGAGCGTCCACACTTCGCCCTTAGAACATAACCCCAAACCGAAGCACAGAATGGATATGTGCGGAGTACACAACTCTTAAGTTGCTATGATCTGAATATTTGGACATTATTCTTAGCGAGTAGCACTTGCCCAACCCAGTCAAGATTTTGATCTACAAAAAGTCCCAATAATTTTGCACTCTTAGTCAGTTCAACACTTTGACCTTCCAAATCTACCGCCTCTGGTATGTCCCCGTTTTTACGCTTCATAAGCAGCCTAAGGCCGGGCCCCCAACACCATAACGATCAAGCTTCTAAAGCAATATTGTATGGTCCAGACTGTCGAACGCCTTACAGGTCCAGAAATATGCCCATAGACAAACTTCTCTACTCTATACATCCAACTGTGCGCTCCACAAAGTCATACACAGCCGTTTCCACTGACCTGCCCTTTAGATATATCATGCTGTGAATCACTGAGAAACTTCTCAGTGTAAAAGATGCAGTAATCTGTGCACATAGCCATTTCAAAGATTTTGGAAAATGTTGGCACAAGACTTATTGGTCTATAACTTTCAAGCAGTGTAGGGACCCCTTTTATATAGAAGTTTGACCAATGATAATTTCAGGTCATCTGGAAAAATCCCATGCTTGAAAGAGTTATTAATTATGTGACACAAGGGCACAACAAGCTCAGCAGCACATTCTTTAATAATTCTAGAGGACAGTTTATCATAGCCGGCACCGACCTTGTTTTTAAGTTTGGACATGATAGTCAAAACCTCACCAATAATAACTGGTCCTAAGAAGAAAGAATTATTATGGAATGGAATATTGCAAGAAGCCCTTTCTTGTGGAGGGTAAATCCTGGAGAAGTTATTGAAGTCCTTAGATACTGCTTAGGATTAATTGTTTTAATGATAAAACAATCAAGAGGATATTCATGAATGTTTTCCATTGAGCATCGACAAGATACTCTATTATGTCCACTAAAAATACGCCTCCTAATCTTAATAATATTTTTACTCTAACCCACCCCCAAAGAAAAGATGATTTTCTGCGTTGTGTGATCTGATATATGAGTGCTAAAAACTACTGACTTAAATGATTCACAATTTGTAAGAATATTGTCAATGCAGCTACGACTGGCCCCGAATACGCGTGGGTAATCTAAGACCGATAGACTTACATTGAACGAGTTTAGCAAAGATATAAAATCAACAACATTCCTATTATTACTATCTCTAACATTTATGTTGAAATCCCCAGGGATAAAACAAGAGACAACAATTGCCTTTTCAAATATGCTACACAGAACATCTTCCAGTTAATGCATGAAAATATCTATTGGGGCCAAAGGAGATCTATACACACACAAAATTATTACCTTACAATTGCGGCACATTCAGAAATGTTAACAATGTCTTCTCTAACTTTCAATGGGATATTTTTCTTTGACGTAAATAGCAACGCCACCATGGGCCCCCTCCTGTCTGTAGTAGTCTGAGCAATATAATATCCCTGAAGATTGTAATTACAGAGCAGCGTCAGGATTTCCAGTGCTCGCTTATGCAGACAGCAAGACGCTCATTTTGTTCTGCTAATATAGTTCTGCAAGACACTCATTTTGTTCTACTAATATAATATAATATATAATAGGCAGTTTCCGATTGATTGCACATTTTGATGAATAATGCAGAATGTCACTGTAACTTCATCTTCTTCAAGCAATGTTTAAAGACATATCATCTTTCGAGGATCATAATCATTGTATAATATTCTTATATGTACTGAAGATTGTATGTATCTTAACCCACTGAAGTAATCATCCTATTTTGTCTGTAGTGCCATGTATGTACACTAGGGAGTTATTAACCAATTGCTTTTGTGCTGAATGGTGGTAAGACTTTGCATTTAAGTATCTAATTGTATGCATCAGTTTTCTGTACATAGAGTTTATAGAATACAAATACATCACGAAAAGGAATCGTTCCACTTGATTCAACTTCCATTGTAAATTTAATCTTATGGTATTGTTGATTAAAGTGGTCCAGATACATGAGCAGATTTTCCTGTCCATCAGGTCAAACAACAAAAGTATCATCTACATATCTGAACCACTCTTTTGATTTTAGTGGGGCAGATGTTAAAGTACTACCCGCAAAGGCCCTCCATAAAGATATTTGCTACTACAGGTGATAGAAAAAATCCCACAGCTACCTCTGAGGTATGTTCATAAAAAATTCCTTGAAAGATCAAATAAGTAGATGTTAGTCAAATTCCCACTAGATCTATTAAGTTATTATCAAGATTAATATGTTCCAATATCTCTGATGTAACGGAAATTGAGTTGCTGACAGGAACATTTGTGTATAGTAATTCTAAATTGAAACTGACCACAATATTTTCATGATCTAATCAACTTGATTGCCTTAAGTTTGTTCATGAAATGTGCAGAGTTTTTATGTAAGAATCTGTTTTTCCTATAAGTGGTACATTGTTCTTATGTATGCTAAGTCTTAACAAGAGAACTTGGGAATATTGGACCTGTTTGACTCCATTGATTTTTTTATCCTCTGGAGTTAGATTGGATGCATTAATCAGTTAATCAATGTTCTTAATCTGTTTCTTTTCATGTTATCCTTGACTACTTCGATTTTTATTAATTACTTTTTACCAAAGCCCTAGTGTTCCAAGAACTATTAAAGCAAATGTCATCAAATTATATATTTTTAGAATGAAATCCTTCCAACCATCATAAAAAACTGTATAATTTTCGCAGTTTTTTGATACTCTTTTGTTTTTATCAGATCAATAAAAGTTATCCCAAGTTAAAATCTGCAAGTTTCCTATTTACATAAATAGATAAATGTCAGAGGTGCATGTGAAAATATAAAAAACTATCCTGTAATTTCCCTACTAAGTTTTACTTACCTCTAAACCTTTAACATATTCATTTAAAGCTCGCAATTCCTCTTGTAAGCTTTGAATCTGAACCACACAATTTTGATAAGTTGTAATTTGTTCTTGTCTTTCTTGGGTTAGTAGTTGTAATTCGTTGGTAAGATGTGCATTTTCAGCCTTTAGATTGTGAATTAAAGCGTCAGTCTGAAAACAACAACGTTTATTAAAAACAAATAAATAACTTGAAACAAATTTAACACCATAAATTACATACAACTTTTGCTTTATTTGCGTAAGTTGCCGAGGCGCGCCTGCTACACACACAACATTTTGGTCCTTCAGGCCGGATTTTTAAATTCAAACTAATTTTTTTTTAAATATTGAGCTAGTATATATATTTTTTAAGTAATTTTAATCAAGCATATGAACCGTGCTTCCGATAACCCTCTATGATCGGTAAATCATTCACCCCATTTCTAAAAACAGCTTTAACGTTGGGGAAATAACACGGTACTACCTACCTCTTGATAGGTCATCAACGTGGTTTCCAACTGTCCCCTCTGCATCTGCAAAGCCTTGTTCTCTTCCACGACTCGCTGGAAATTGGCCAGCTCCTTGCTGCGATACTCCTCCAACTCCTGTATCTTTTGCTGCAGACGGTTGTGGGCCGCGAGAGTTTCGATCCTCGATTCTTCCGCCGTCCTGAACTTCTGCTGGAGTTGCGCCCTCTCGGCGAGCTGCTCGTTGCGGACCTCCTTCAGTTTGGCCTGGACTCCCGCCAGAGCTTCTTGTTCGTCCGCGAGCTGTTTCTCTTTATCTGCCAATTGTTTTTTCAATTTTTGAACTGGGTCGGACTTGCCCTAAAAATATTCTGAAGTAAATATCTTTTTGTAAACATGAAAAAGCAAGATCAAAATACAAGAGTTCTAACCACACTACACTGACCACATTTATATGTAAATGTGTGTCACACTTGGTTGCACGTGACTGCAAGTAACTAATAGAGGGGATGTCAAGTAAACAATAGAGGGGCACTATAGGGAATAGGCCATTTGTCTTTATTTAGTGCTTTGTTACCACATTTAACTATTTCTATACTCTCAAATGCATCCAATAATCTATTATTAGATACTTTTTTAATCAACTTAAGATTATTAATTCCTATTTGGAGATTGTTTTTCAAAGCATGTTGGGCAACGCTTGACTTTTCTGTTCTTCCATATCTTAAATGTGCCCTGTGTTCTTTAAAACGAATATTTATGGAGCATTTAGTTTGCTCCCAACATATTTTAGATCGCAGTCATTACAGCTAATTTTATCGATGCAACTCCTCTCCTTCAAGTCGACTTTGTCTTTAGGGTTTCCAAGGAGATTTTCAAACTATTCTCTGTTTTGTAGGCTACTCTAAAACCTACGTTTTTAAATACTTTTTCTAGACCTCTCGTATATCTGGGATCATATGGGATTACTATGAACTTATTGGGAGCCTCAGGTGCTTGAAGAGTAGTGGCATCTTTTAACATTTTCTTATGCTTATGTCTATTTACTAATTTATGTACAAAATTATCATTATATCTATTACTTTTAGCTATATTTTTAATCCGATTCATTTCATTGTTAAAACGTCTTTACTTAATGGAAAATTGACTAACCTGTGAGTGAAGAAATGAAATGCTGCCATTTTGTGTTGACGGCAATGAAATGAGTCAGATGTTATATACCTATCTAATCTTATTGTAATATTAATAAAATGTGTAAGTTCTGTATTTAAATAGAATCCAAGAGTAGCATTTTTGCTAGATAAATCATATTACTACTACTACTCCTAAGTAGCACTTTTAGTCATGAATAAGTCATTGTTATTACAAGTGTTTCACTTCCTTATTTCTGTCTTTATTTAATCCGTTTTAAAAATATGTATGGTTCGTTTTAATACCAACAAAACAGTTCTGGAGACTACAAACACTCAAATTGGGAATATGGTGTAGAGTGTATAGAATACGTTATTTATATTTGAGGTATGATACATTAGTTTCACTTAGTTTTCTGGCTATGCTAAGGACCTAAAATTAAAACGCAGGTAATTCCTCTGGTGAATATGCTGTAAAAAAATTACGCGACTTTGGTTTAAATAGTAATTATCATTAAATATCTTATTATAAAGAGTGATTCTTTTTTTAACCTAATGTTTAATTTGTATGCATTTTTATTCTTTATACTCACAAAAACAAACATCATAGCTAAATATTTATAGGGGAGATGAAAATAAACAATGGCGTTCTATTGGACTTCTTACTTTTAGGTTGGCTGCATTTCTTTACTGAGAAAATTACTTAACATCAATTGTCTACTACTACTCCCATACACTTTTATAGTTTTGGATTCTTTAAATTCGCAACTGTCACTTATACCCAGTTACACTGAAGTCTTGAACACTTAAGGTGATAAGAATAAAGTTATCTACAAAGTTCCCATTAAACCTATACTGTATATTATTTCCAAGCAGTTACGATTTGCC
Source organism: Kuschelorhynchus macadamiae (assembly GCA_030620095.1). Taxonomy (NCBI): domain Eukaryota; kingdom Metazoa; phylum Arthropoda; class Insecta; order Coleoptera; family Curculionidae; genus Kuschelorhynchus; species Kuschelorhynchus macadamiae. The sequence goes on along the minus strand of JAUTXW010000757.1, from coordinate 25 downwards.
AACATTCCGCCGGTTCTTTAAATTC